>VDFB02148007.1:0-31013 GCA_007258455.2 Sequoia sempervirens
CTCTCTTAAAATCCTCCCTCCCTCTAAAGACATACATAAATACATACATACTTACATACATACAAGCATAATACATATGTACATACAATCCTACATACATACAAGCATACATTTACATATGTAGATACAATCTTACATACATATAGGCATACATACATACATACATGGCATACAAGCATACATGCACATACAAACATACAAATATATAAACATACGTTCAATAGAGTAGCATTTAACATAAAGCAAGACATAACGTGAGCGTGTTATACCACACTTGCATTATGTCTTGCACAAACGTAAAAAAACATGTCAAAACTAAGATATAATGTGAGCGTGTTATAAACTTATAACGCGCTCATGTTATATCTTGTTTTGGGAATCCCCAAGCCTTAGGCTTTGTATTTTCCTTGGAATACCAACCCAAAGGATTGGAGGGCCTTCCCAACGACCAGAGATGTGTTTTTACAAATTCTACAATATTTCACATAATCAGGTTTGTGCCCACTACTAGGATTTCACGTGTTTCAATTTCAAAAAAATCAAATAGTAGGGTAATATTAGGCTCTCTCTTAGCTATCCAATGATGTAATTTTTTTCAGTTTTTGACAATGTTAAGCCTTTCACCTATAATTTCTTTTGTTTGTGTCTTTTTTTGGAAAAAAGCAGTGTTTGGTGTTTTTCTCATTATAAATTAACTGTTCATCAAAATTTCAAATAAATTACATTTTTAGAAACTAGACTCCATTCTACAATTTTCTTTTATTTTAAAAAGAAAATTTCAATTAGTTTCCAAAATTTGTAGGGGTAGCATGGCCAAAATTCTATTTTTTAGGAAGTGTCCACTTTGAAAATTAGTAAAAAATCAAATATTCATTAAAAAATTATTAGAAAAATAGCGCATCAACTACATACTGTTAGTTAATTTCTCATTGAAATGATTTTAAAAATACTAAAAAAAAGTTCACCGTGCTACGTTCGCACAAAAGTTGCTATGTTATGTTTTTTTGATAAAAACAACACTAATTTCTATGCATCCCTCTTTTGAACCCCTTAATCTCAACCATTTTCAAAATAAATTAGTAGTTTCGAAAGTAGACTCAAAGCACTATGATCCTTGTTTTTGTTGCATCTCAAAATTTTGAGTGTAACTATCCTCAATTTCACGTCTAAGGTTAGTATTTCCTGATTTCAGAAAAAAAGTGGCCACTTAAGCCCCATTTTTGGCCCCCAATCTTTTTGCACTTACGCTTACAGAGGTTGCCAAAATGGTTAGTATGGATTTGGTATCATTTTCCCATTTGGTGTCTAGGTCATCATCACATGAGGTGACAAAGGAAAGAGAATCCTATCCGTACTCATTAGATTCTATTTCAGAATAATAATAGTCATTAGGAATAGTTTTGATAGGTTGGATAGGGACCATGCTTATGATAAAGCTCTCAAATAATTCCTTGATGGGTAAATCGTTCTCTACATGATGGTATCTATCTAATGTCTTAATGCTAGTAGAAGGAGCTCATTTCTTAAAAGAGGTACGTCTAATATTTGGAGTAACCACGTCTTTCGAATCATAACCTAGTCTCGTGTTCTTTTTTCTCTATTCAATTATTATGGGCTCCCATTTACCTTGTTTGTGTAGCCCAAGGGCACCCATTCCACTGTATCCCATTTGTTTAACTAACTAATAACCTTTATTGCTAGGATCAATTAAAAGGGGTTGTGGTTGTTCTAGCTCCTTTTGGTCTTCTTTGTAGATCATGGACAACAAGTCATCTTTGAATATCTCCTCATCCTTCATATCTCCCCACTTGGTGAAAATTGTGGGTTTGGCTATCATTTTTACCATTTGAACATATTTGATCTCCTTAGGGCCTCCATAAACCTTAGGTGTTAGTGGAAGCATGCCAATGCAAAATGCTTGATTAAAGTGATAATTTCCATTACCCTTGTCAACTACTTGAACCTTGGTTTCAACTTTTGGTTGCTCACTTGATGTTGGTTTAATTGAGGTCAATGGTAGTGTGGAAGGGTCAACATATGAGAATGAATGTAAAGATATGTCATTGCTGGGTATATGTTGTATTTTGTTATACTTCTCCTCCAATTTTGTACAAAAATGGAAGGGTTCAGGATTAGCATATAATGTCATCTCCTTTCCTTCGTGAGCAAACTTTAGACACTGGTGAAAGGTTGAAGGAACTGCTTGTAATGCATGAATCCAAGGTCGTCCTAGAAGGAGGTTATATGGTAACTCAAGGTCCAATACCGGACACGTCGTTTATGTGAAGGCTGGTCATTTTTGCATTGGTAGCCTGACTATCCCTGTCAAGCCTATAATTTTCATTAGAAAAACCTAACTAATTTTTTTTTTAATTGATGCCATAATACAAAAGTAAATGTCAATCATGCATATATACATCTTATACATAGGTAACAAGATGTTATTATCATCAATGCCATTATCAGAGATGGCCTAGAGAGTATTTAGCATAATGAATAACTTAATTTTTAAAGTGTAATTATTATTTCATTAATATAGTAAATGCCATTACAAAAGGAATTAATAACCCTCTTATTTTTGTCCACAAAGTTATCTTTTTTGTCAATTAAATATTTCCAATAATTTTTTTTGTAACAATAATATTTAAACACTAATATTGACAACTCGTTTTGACTTGCCATACCTTTTGATTATCGTCGTAGTATTGTTAATGAGATTATTACAAAAACACTTTCATAACATGAATGCCTTCATTTATTATACATTTAGAACTACTATCTCGATTAATATTACCCTTCATAATATTATCTCTATTCATTATTATTATTACTTTTAAATCTAATTTCTTTATATATATATATATATATTTAAAAATATTTATATAAATAAATACATTTAATTATCTATCTATTCCATTTATTTTCAATAAAGGAAAAGATAAAGATCTCATTTAAAATGGCAAAAGATACCTTCCCTTTTAAAAATGGAGTTATTAATTATCTAATTTATTTAATTTTCATTTTAAAAGATATTTTCCCCACACCAAGAAAGGTAGTTTCTTTATTAAGAGTCTATTAAGGAAACTATATATTTTAAAAGAAACTTCATAGGAGAAATAAACGTGGAGCCTCTTATTCACCCCTTTTTTGTGGATACTAAAAATATAATTGATCATAATATAGATGCCTTGCTAAAATTAAAGCACCATACGTTGGCTATTTGTTTAATATAATAATGAGAGTTAAAAGTTTATGAAAACAAACAAGGGGTGGAAGATGTCTTGCTGGAAAAGACGGTCAACTCAATAAAGGCCATTTAATTTTTACTAGTGCAGCTCTTACTGCAAATAATTTAGAGATAAACAGTGTGCAATATTGGGACAAAATAATTGTTCAGAGGGGAATTTTAATGCGATTATTCCATAGAATGTTTATTTATTGGAGCTTATAGGGAGATCAAGTATAGTCTAAATATTGAAAATTGTTACACAAATATTACTCTAGCGCCTGAATATTTCATTTTATTTACTATGCTAGCACACCCAGATGTTACCCTCTGACAGTGAATATCACATATCATCAGAAAATTGGTTATGGATTTGGAGTTTGTTTTCTTATTGCAATCTAACCTCCCAAATACCAACTCTGTGCACATTTCATTTTCCTTATCACCGCTGCATACATTTTATTCAAAGCATGACGTCTGGAATGCATTAATAGTGCGCAACATACTTAGAGTCTCTCACATAGTGGATGTTGCATTGAGAGGACGTACAAAAATTTAGTTCTTCTCCAAATATATAAATAAAATAAATGAAGTTACCAGCATTCATTTATGGCATAATGAACGGTACTGTATTCATTGGAAGAGCCTTTAATTCAAGGATAGTCATTCATATCTCAGAGATTGCTTGTTAATCTAAGTTACTACCATCGAAATGGTCTTCACTGTTCTAAATTGATTATGGTTGTGTAGCCATTCAGAGGAGTGACGATTCCTGGACACCCAGCCCATTCCGATGTTGTAGGCTAGACTGGAACCGGTCTTGGAAATTAAATTATATGGGGATTTTCACCACCTGCACATAAGATCATTCAATAGATTTTGTGTAGATAAAATAGTGTATTCCAGTTTCAGATAAAGCTCCCTCACCTACCACCAACGCTTACTCTTATCTAGCCATGTCAATCTGACCCACTTCTCCTTTTGGAGAACTTGAGTGGAAATGGTAGGAGAAGGAGAAGAGGAGAGGAGTCCACCTCTTGGAAGAATGGTGATCAAAGCGGCTTGGCTTGGAGAGGAAAGAAAGATAAAAGAGCTTGAACCCCTCACCAAAGAAAGAGCTAAGTTGTCTTTACTTTCATTTCTGTGGGTTATTTGTTGTAAGAGAGTGACATGTTGTATGAATCATGGTTGAGGTTAGAGTAGAGAAATTAGATGCATGAAATTTGGTGCTATGTATTTTTATACTTTTCACAAAACAAAACAAAAGAAAAAGAGAGAAAAGACTCCATTCATCATCTTGGGGCTGAAAGACTTCTTGCTCAGGGGTATGGCTAGAACCCATGAGGCTCCATGACGCCATTACATAGGGTGGAGAGCAAGACTTAAATAATTGTATGTGTTCTTCATTATATTTCCTTAAATTTGTTTGCAATATGGAATGTTGGTGTTTTGATGTAGTATGTGAAAGAATGGAAAAGAGAAAAGCTAAGTTCGCTGATATGTAAATAAAATCAATTACCATCAATGTTATTTGTGACCATGCTTGTTAAAAGATGAATATTATATTCTATTTTAATGAAGATTTAAATGCTTATGCAAGAATTAAAAAAAACCCGAGTTATACTCTCTCTGTTGGTACTTTTGAGGTTTTTATTTATTTTTTTAAATAAAACAATTTGAAATCCTTTAAGCAATCTATATGTGGATCAAATAAAATGGGGATTTCAAACTGTAAGGGTTTTAGCTAAAGTATTTATGTCCTCAAGTAAGGAAGAGGGTATTTTTCAGCATAAGGAACCAGTAAGAAAGTAGAGATTAAGATTTGTTTAGTTTGTCTTACTTGATTACTCTCTGCAATTTTCCAAACACCAGGAGTTGTTGAATGCTATTTGTTACGCCTCTCCACACACCCTTAGCCCCTTACAGACTAGCAACTTAGTTTAGAATGGTCTCCTCTCCCCACTTTGCAAGGATTTTCCCCCTTTTTACACCACGATGAAACTCCAAAATGAGCCATGAATCTATAACTCATCCTTGCTCTTCCTTCCAATGTTAGCCTTATCCCATTTCGTCACAGGCAGGGAAGGGTGTCGACAACCATTATAGAATTTGGCTTAAGAAGTGCCAATCACACTTGCTGGAAGTTTAAAAGTAAACCCATATGTGCAATTTTTTTTAGCGTCCACTCAAGAACAAGGTAAATGTCAATAAATCTTGGACTCACAAGAAAAGTACATAGCGCTATCCTTAAATTTATTTTTTTATGTTTAAAAAGGGATTTTGGCAATAAGACGAAATTTAGAGATGGTGGTCATGTCAGCAAGAACAACAAGACTAATGCTCACTCAACTTGAGACCATATTTCCACGTTATTTCAACCCTAAACTCAACTATAATAGCTTTGGACATAATTGTGCTAATACACAAGTCATTTTTGATTCATAGAGTTTTGCCTCCACTACCATGTGTAGAACATATTTTAAAAAAAAAAAGTTATGCCAATTAAAAGCTGGAGAAACTAAGACACACTTCCACCTATCTCATTAAATTTATTAGATCTTCATGACATCCAACCTGATTGTATCTAGCCCTCGATCAAAGAGAAAAGGTTGCCAAATCTCAAATAAGGTAGACTTGGAACAAATTTTAGTTGTCTTCATTATAGGAGGTAAATGTTCTAATGGTATTAATGATTATAATGATACAAATCATAAATAAAGGATGCCTTTTATTAAAAGTAAATATGTTGATTCTATTGGGAAATATATATATATAGTATTGTCTTGTTACATTGTTAATGTATGCAATTATAGATATTCATTAATTGTAAATAAGTTGTGCTACTATGTAGACTAATGATATAGGAGTGTATAGTATATTTGTATATTCATCCTACATGTATCATTCATGGTACATAGAGTGTATAGTATTGAAATATTGTTATTTATGTTGGTTGTCTTGAAATTCTAGGAAAGAAAACTAGTAAATTAGGTTGCAGAAAAAACTGCTCGCACATGTTTTAAAAAATTGCCAAATGCTTTCTGGGTTTTATTCTGTCTGACACAAATGGATGGATTTGATCTGAATATCGGAATGGAATGGGACGGGAAGGAATGGATGGATGGAATGGAAATGGAATGGATGGAATTGGAATGGAATGGAAATGGAGGGGAATGGAATGGAAGTCTCTTTGAAGACCCCTTGGTGTTCTGCTACACCAATCTAACCTATAGGGCCCTGCTCATGACTAGGTGCCCCTGGTTTGTCTGCCCAACCCCTCTTCTATCACCAAGCTTCCTTTATACCAAGCCAACCTTGGTGCTGCCACATGTTCTCCATTGGCCCTTATTCTACCTAAAGACCAAAACCCAAAACGCTGGAACACAACTTCTTGTGGACTCAGGGTGCTACAAATACTTCCAAACATATCATCTTTTTCTCTCTAATATCCTCCTAACTTCACTTAACCATCACTTACAACAAACCCTACTTTTGGGCTACTAGCCTAAGTACCCAATTAGGCCCCTGAACAGGGATAAAATGCAATTTCCTTAAAAACCCACTAAAGGACCTGGTTTCTTCATTTGGGGGTTGTGATTCCCATACCCTCACCTTAAATTTTCTTGAGGTTTTGAGCCTGTACAGGCCGTACACAGCCCAGACACAAAAATGGCTAAGAACCCTAGGGTTTCCTAACTTTTCTGGCTGATTTCGGACTGGTGAAAAGTTCTCCCTCCAAACGGCCTGCTGGAACCTCCTCCTGACCTCCAAGCATAGCCAAGACCTTCCCCTAAATTCTCCAAAAATATTTTCTCAAAAATATTTATTCCCTTGCAAGTTATGCTACTTTTACTCCAAGTCTGCCCCAACCGGACCTACACTGGCTCGCCTAGGGCATCATCATGTTGGCAGCTCCTGCACTAAAACAAACTTTTCTATGTACATAATATACAGGGAGGGAGTCTAGTCTTGTTTCCATTGATTCCATACTACTTGGTACGGTCTGGAAACCAGCTAGAACTCCATATTTATGGACTTTACTAGTCCAAAACAGCAAAACAAAGAGACCACAGTATTTACAATAACAGAAAACGATGGAAAATCTGATTAAAATTCCACAAGAAACATTCAAAAGGATTCAACACATGCTATACAACACAACAAAAGCTTAACTTAAGTCATCTACTTGCTGTTTCAGACGCAAGAATAGAGAAACTGTCTTTTTCCCATCAAGAAAATCACTGTCCTCTTGTATTCACAGCAAAACTCCAATAAAAAAAGTCTCCAACCTCTTCCAAGGTTGAGAAAGAGTCTTTTTCCATGCCTCCAAAATAGTTAAGTTTACGTTTTTAACCAAGAATGGCAAAAAACTCACTGTTTGAAAACACAGTGTGTTTTCAAACTTTTACAAAACATAGGAAATGGCCACCAAAACATTTCCTAATTTATTCAAATTTTTCCAATGAACCAAAAAGGTTCCCAAACACAAACTAAAGGTGTTAAATACCCTGCATAACAAAAAAAAATGATTTTAAAATAGCACTTCAAAAATGTGCTTGTAATTTGGCACCTTGGCAGGCGCTCCTACACCATTCTCCCCCTCTCAGCACAAAGATCAATGAAATTGAGGAGATAGTAGTGATAAATCAATCCCTTGCTTCTTGAAATCTGCTTCTTCAACCCAGGTAGCCTTAGATTTAGGTTTTCCTTTCCACTTGACAAGGTGTTCCATGTAGATTTTGTGCCTTGTAGACTTTTTCACCCTGGACTCTAAGATCTGCTCTGCCTCAAGCTGCTCTTGATTGGGTAGGGGTACATTACTGATGTCTTTGAAGACCTCATGACTATTCTGAACCTCATCACTAACTGTGCCCTTATATTTGATCAAATCAGCAACGTTGAACATCGAAGATATGCCCAAATCTGATGGTAACTCCACCTTGTAAGCATTCTTTCCATACTTGGCCAACACCTTGCATGGACCCACTCTTTTCATCTATAACTTGGTTGCCATGCCCTTCTGCAATCTGGATTTGTTGAGATGGACCATAACATAGTCCCCAACTGCAAATTATACATCCTTCCTTGACAAATCAACATTCTCCTTCAACTTTTGGGTTGCTGTTGTAACTGTCTTCTTGACCTGCTCATGTATCTCTTCCATGGTCTGAGTGAAGTCCTCTGCATGTCCACTCCTATTCTCCATTGTTCCAAGGTCTCTGAGCTCACAAATTCCTCTTGGGTGCATCCCATACACAACTTCAAATGGAATTTTCCCTGTAGTTCGATTAACACTATCATTGTATGCATATTCAGCTTGGGAAATCACCATATCCCAGGTCTGCCCATGTTCCTTTGTCAAGCACCTCAATAGATTACCTAACACTCTATTAACCACCTCTGTTTGACCATCGGTCTGAGGATGGTATGCTGATCCAAATGACAATTTTTTTCCCAATATGCTCCATAGTGTTTTTCAAAAATGGCTCATGAACTTCACATCCTTGTCAGAAACAATACTCAATGGCAATCCATGGATTCTTACAAATTCCCTAAAAAAGAGATGGGCAATGTAACTTGCATCGTGTGTAGTCTTGCAAGGAATAAAGTGACTCATCTTACTAAATCTATCCACAACTACAAAAACACTGTCAAAACCAGTTTTGGTCTTAGGAAGACCTACCACAAAATCCATGCTCACACACTCCCATGGTCTGTTAGGAATAGGCAGGGGCTGATACAAACCAGCATTGCTAGATCCCCCTTTGGCTTTCATGCAAACAACACACTGTTCTACATACTTTCTGACATCTCTTGCTAACTTAGGCCAGTAATAAAACCTTTGTACCAGCTCTAAAGTTTTGTTAATACCAAAATGCCCACTAAGACTGCCATTGTGTTTTTCTTGGATCAGATTTTCCCTCATTGATCCTCTTGGGACACATAACAAATTTCCCTTGAATAACAATCCATTTTGCAATGTATACTCAGCATATTGACTATGAAAATGATTTGCAAAATATGAACATACCTTGTAGGCTTCTGAGAAATCTTCATCCTCACCATAGAGATCTTTGAAACTCTCCAATCCAATGCTTTTAGTCAGATTCTTAGACTGCCAACATTCTTCTGCTTAACACCGGGCTAATTTTGTTTTGTTGCCCCTTCTTTTGTTTAATGGTAATGTAAAGGCTTGATGTACTCCATCCATTTCAAGTGTCTATTGCTTAACTTCTCCTGAGTGTTGATATAACTGAGTGCCTGGTTATCTGTGAAGACCACAAACTCTTTGGGCAGCAAATAATGCCTCCATTTCCTAAGGGACTGCACTAAAGCATAAAGTTCCAGATCATAGGTGGAGTATTTTTGCTTAGCTTCATTAAGTTTTTCACTAAAGAAGGCTACAGGTCTACCTTCTGACTAAGGACACCCCCACTGCTACTCCACTTGCATCACACTCAACTGTAAACAGTTTATCAAAACTAGGCAATAACAGGATAGGTTGTGTTGCCACTTCTTGTTTCAGCTTTTCAAACCCTTTATCAGCCTCTAGTGTCCACTTAAACTTTGTTTTCTGACCACCCTTGATTGTATCTAACATTGGTGCACATATACCACTAAAATTCCTTATAAACTTCCTATAAAACTGAGCCAAACCATGAAAAATTCTTACCTTAGTTGCTGTGGTTGGTGTAGGCCAGTTTAGGATGGCTTCTACCTTACTTGGATCCATCTTCAGCATTCCTTGGGATACCACAAAGCCTAGATACACAAGCTCTTGTTTGAAGAACTCACACTTTTCAAGGTTGATTGCCAACTGTTCTTCTTGCAACCTTTTGAGTACCATCTCTACATGCTTCAAATGTTCTTCAGCTGTCTTACTGAAAATGAGTATGTCATCCAAGTAGACTACCACAAAAATTCCTGTGAAATCCTTAAGCACCTCATTCATTAGTCTCATGAATGTGCTAGGGGAATTTGAGAGGCCAAATGGCATCACTTTCCACTCATATAAGCCATCATTTGTATTAAAAGCTGTCTTCCACTCATCACCTTCCTTGATTCTGATTTGGTGATAACTGCTCTTAAGATCCAACTTGGTGAAGAACTTTGCACCTCCGAGACAATCCATCAAATCTTCAATTCTAGGTATTGGGAATCTATACCTAATGGTGATCCTATTAATTGCTATAGAATCAGTACAAAGTATCCATTTACCTCCTTTTTTACTTGCCAAAACAACTAGGACTGTACATGGGCTGATGCTCTTTTGAATTAGACCTTGATTCAGCAATTCTTCCACTTGTCTTGCCACCTCTTGGTTCTGCTTCGGGGTCAATTTGTATGCTGCTTTGTTAGGCGATGAGGCTCCAGGTATGAAGTCAATTTGATGACTTATTGCTCTCTTTGGTGGTAGAGTTGCTGGTGTTCCATCACTCACTATGCTTTTGGATTTGTCAAGCAAGTTTTGGACTACTACTGGTAACACTGTCTTTTCAGCCTTTTCCTCTTCTTTGGGCTGCATCATGATCACATAACCTTCATTACCTTGGTGTAGATCCTTGATGAACTTTTTACCACTGCTCAACATGATATTAGGGACCTTGGACTACCCTTCATCATCCTCAATCAATGATTGTAGCTTGAAGGTTTTTCCATCCTTCTTGAATTCTATGGTATTCTCCTTCCCATGATATACAACACCTTTGTCATATTGCCATGGCCTACCAAGAAGAAGATGGCATGCATCCATGGGCAGTACATCACAAATCAGCTTGTCTTTGTAGCCTCCAATTGAGAATTCCACTGTAACCTGCTCATTCACTAGAACACTCTGCCCTTTATTTAGCCAAGTGACCTTGTAAGGATTGGTATGAGGTACCTTATGCAATTTTAACTTAGTTACTGCCTCCTCAGAGATTATATTATCTGTAGAACTAGAGTCTACAATAACCTTGCATACCTTTCCCAATATCTTGCACCTTACTCTAAACAAAGCTCTCCTTTGCTTGGGTTCTTCCTTGACCGGTTGTCTGATCAGCACTCTATTAAACATCAGATTTTCACCTACTTCTGATTCTATATGATTGATCTCAGGTGATTTGACACTCATGTTGTCCTCTTGTGCATAAGCTACTCTTTTCTCATTGCTAGATGAAGCTTTCTCCGGGCACCGATAAGCTGGATGACCTAGCTGATTACAGTGATAGCACTTCATGGTGGCAAAGTAGGAGTTACTTCTGCCTGCTCCTCTACCTCTATTTGAACCCCCTTGAGGTCCTCTTCCTCTATTAAATCCTCCTCTTGATGAGGTTTCACCTCCATGCTCAGTAAGCTTTGATTCACCTTGGCTTCTTTGGTCACCACCTCTTCCTTGGTAACCTCCACGCTGTCCTCTTTGATCTCTGCCTCTTCCTCTGCCCTTAGAGGACTGATCATGCTTCCTTTTATTCCTTTCTTCAATCTTAATAGCTAGCTGATAACATTGGTGGAATGTCTTGGGGCTGAGCAAAGCCATCTCTTCCTGTATATTCCACTTCAAACCATTGAGGTATCTAGCCACTTTTAGGCTCTCATCTTCTGCCACATTTGATCTCAAACAAAGCTTCTCGAACTCTTCAGTGTAGGTGTTTACATCTTGGTCTTTTTGTCTTAAACTATGCCTCTTCTTGTGGAGTTGAATTTCATAGTCATCTGGCATATAGGCTTCTTTCACTTTAGCAACCATTCCTTTCCAAGTTGATATGGGTTGCTTGCCTTCTTTCTCCCTTTCAGTCTGGAAAAATTTCCACCATGTTAAAGCTGATCCTCTCAACCTTGATTTTGCAACCTTCACCTTCTGTGCTTCTGTAACTCCATCACATTTGAAGTGATTCTCCATTCCATCTATCTAGTCCAAGACCAAATCAGGATCCATCTTTCCATGGAATAGTGGTACACCCTCAAGTCCTTTTCCACTCAGGGCTTTTAATGCCTTCAAAAAAAGGCTCCTCTTCTAGTACAGGGTTAGGTTCAGGGACTTTGTCTTCCTCTGCAACCTCTTCTTCCTTTGGCACTATTCCTTCCAGCCTTGCATTATTCAGTGCATTCTCCAATTGCTCAATTCTTTCCTTTAGGGACTTGTCCTCTTCTTGCTCTTCAACCTTCTTGGCTAACTGTGCATTTGTCACCATGGCTGGGGTTTCACTGGACTCAACTTCAGACATATAAGCTGCTTTCCCAAATCTTTAGTTGGGCTTTGATACCAATCTGATAGGGAGGCTAGTTGGAGGAACCAATCACTAGTTCCTACTCTAGGTCTTTCTTTGTAAGACCCCCTTGGTGCTTGGCTTCACCAATCTAACCTATAGGCCTCTATTCTTGTCTAGATGCCCCTAGTTTTCCTGACCAACTCCTCTCCTATCAACAAGCTTCCTTTCTACCAAGCCAACCTTGGTGCTGTCTCATGTTCTCCATTGGCCCTTATTCTACCTTAAAGACCAAAAACCTCCAAAACGTTGAACACAACTTTGCAGGGGACTGAGGGTGCTACAAATTCTTCCAAACATATCAAATTTTTCTCTCTAAGATCCTCCTAACTCCACTTAACCATCACTTACAACAAACCCTACTTTTGGGCTACTAGCCTAAGTACCCAATTAGGCCCCTGAACAGGGATAAAATGCAATTTCCTTAAAAACCCACTAAAGGACCTGGTTTCTTCATTTGGGGGTTGTGATTCCCATACCCTCACCTTAAATTTTCTTGAGGTTTTGAGCCTGTACAGGCCGTACACAGCCCAGACACAAAAATGGCTAAGAACCCTAGGGTTTCCTAACTTTTCTGGCTGATTTCGGACTGGTGAAAAGTTCTCCCTCCAAACGGCCTGCTGGAACCTCCTCCTGACCTCCAAGCATAGCCAAGACCTTCCCCTAAATTCTCCAAAAATAATTTCTCAAAAATCTTTATTCCCCTGCAAGTTATGCTACTTTTACTCCAAGTCTGCCCCAACCGGACTTGCACTGGCTCGCCTAGGGCATCATCATGCTGGCAGCTCCTGCACTCAAAAAAACTTTTCTATGTACATAATGTACAGGGAGGGAGTCTAGTATTGTTTCCATTGATTCCATAGTACTTGGTACGGTCTAGAAACCAGCTAGAACTCCATATTTTTGGACTTTACCAGTCCAAAACAGCAAAACAAAGAAACCACAGTATTTACAATAATAGAAAGCGATGGAGTTTCTAATAGAAAACGATGGAAAATCTGATTAAAATTCCATAATAAACATTCAAAAGGATTCACCACATGCTATACAACACAAAAAAAGCTTAACTTAAGTCATCTACTTGCTATTTCAGACGCAAGAATAGAGAAACTGTCTTTTTCCCATCAAGAAAATCACTGTCCTCTTGTATTCACAGCAAAACTCCAATAATAAAAGTCTCCAACCTCTTCCAAGGTTGAGAAAGAGTCTTTTTCCATGCCTCCAAAATAGTTAGGTTTACGTTTTTAACCAAGAATGGCAAAAAAACTCGCTGTTTGAAAACACAGTGTGTTTTCAAACTTTTACAAAAACATAGGAAATGGCCACCAAAACATTTCCTAATTTATTCAACTTTTTCCAATGAACCAAAAAGGTTCCCAAACACAAACTAAAGGTGTTAAATACCCTGAATAACAAAAAAAAAATGATTTTAAAACAACACTTCAAAAATGTGCTTGTAATTTGGCACCTTAGCAGGTCCTCCTGCACCACCCTAGGCTTGTTCTCTTATTATTACTTAAAGATACTATTGATATATATTATATTTGCATAACTTGTAGCTTGAGATAAGTCTGTGATTATTGATGAGTTCGTGGAACTAATCAAGCCTACCTTGGTGGTGTGGATTCCATATCTCCATTTAAAACCCAACCATGAATGTTAAAAAAAATGTGTAGATGGTCGAATTCTTATAATTTATTGGTCAGATGTTGTTATTATTTCATGAAATGCATGTATAGGGAGTAGTATTTCAGATTTATGTTAGTGGTGGTGGTCAAAATTTGAAATTTTTGTTTTGTCCTTGATTGTATTTTGGTTGAAATTTTTGGGCATTACAATCCCTTCTAAATTCCTTTCCAATTCATCATAGGCCCTTATAGTAATGCTCTTTCCTTTGTCTATCACATCGTTAGAATACCCCAACTATTTCATGAATTTTAAAGTATAGATGTTTAGACCTGCACCATTATCTATCAACACTCTTTTGACCATGTTTTTATGGACACCAACCTCTATGTAGAGAGCTTGGTTGCGAAATAAATTTTGTGGAAGGTATTTCTTGCAAAAGAATAAATGGCGATTAGTTGTGATCTTTCCAACCATGGCTTGAAATTGATTAGGATCGAGGTTATTAGGGACCAATGCTTCTAATGATTTCTCTAGTATTTTCCTGTGTGTAGGTGATAATTTTAGCAGTTTTAGGATTGAGATCAAAGTGAGAGTCTTCTTCAATTGTTCCATAATACTATAGTCATTTGATGACTTAGTTGCGGGTTTAGGTGGGGCTCCTTGTATTGTAAATTTCCCTTAACAGGGAGTTACATTACATTTAGTGTCCCTACCTCATATAGTCACTACATTTACCCTAGTGTTATCTACTTGAGAGAGGGTACCTAGAATTGTGTCACCATAAGTGTAGTTAGCATTGTGATAGTCTTGGTCCTTTTCTTTTTCATTCTTCTTAGTATGGTTCATAATTGAATTTGTACAGATCTAGAGGCCTTTGTTTGCAGGATGATGTTCGATATCTATCTCTCCTTTGTCGATCAAATCTTGTATTATATGCTTGAGTCTCATGCAGTTATTTGTTGTATGTCCTTTGATTTTGTGGAACTCACAATAAGTATCTCACTGTACCATGGTGTTTTGAAGCTTGGCTCCTCATAGTTTGGGTGATTGTTGACCTTGATGAGGTTTTGTTGCACTAGTTTTTACATGATCATCTCGAGTGGCTCTCCTAATGCAGTGAACTTCCTTCTTGGTTGATCGTATTGACTTTGTTTCCCTCCCTGATTTATCTATTGGTTGACCGCTTGATTGTTCTAGGGATAGGTAAGTTGATTATTTTCTGCATTATTAGGAGTGTAGCTTGTTTGTGCAACTTGAGGTTTGTTTTGTGGTGTATTAAGATTTTGTACATTCCACAAAACTCTAGCATCAACTACCCCATCGTTGGTGACATTTTTGTTCTTGGCCCAAATCTTAGGTTTCTCATTTGAATTAGAAGAATTATCTCTTGGTTTGTTTAGCTTAATCACTCACCTTGCTATGAGAGCCCTTTCTATGTGTAGTCCCTTCTCAATGGCCTCTTCATAGTTTGCAGGGCATAACATAGTGAGTTGGTAGTTGACTTCTGCTTGGACATTTGAAACAAATATATCTACCAGTTCCTTGTTGGGAATGGGCCAATTACATCAACTAGATTTATGTCTCCATCTTTGTAGGTAGGAGGTAAAGGATTCTCCTTGACTCTATTTAAATCTTGTATAGATATATGATGGTGACATCTTGTTCTATATTGAATGAGAAGTGGTTTACAAATTTGGTAGTTTGTTCATCAAAACTTTTGATTCTTGGTGGTAGATGGGTGAACCATTCCATGGCATGACCAGTAAGACTACGTGGGAAGAGCATCATCAAGTAGGAGTCATTGTTTTGGACTTCCATGCATGATACAGAGAAATATCGTACGTGCTCTACTGGATCTCATTTTCCTTTGTATTTGTTAAAATTTCGTATTTCAAAGTTTTTTGAGAAAAGGAAACATAGTAATGGAATGATCAAAAGGAAATGGACATATGTCCTAAAGGGCACAAGTCTTCTTTGGTTTCATATCTACATGTCTAATATTCTTTGATTTATTGCTTGTAGTTGCTCATCCACCTCTATTTTTGGTACATTCATTTGTGGATCCTAGATATAGTAACCTTGTTGTCCTATCATGTTTTGATCATAGGTTGGGTATTATGGAGGTATGAGACCTTGGTAACCATGTTGGGTGGAAGGAGAGTTAAATCCTTGTTGTGTGAAAGGATGGTTAGGTCCTTGTTGGGTAAAAGGAGGGTTAGGTCCTTGTTGTGTGGAAGGAGGATTAGCTCATTGTTGAAGATAAGGAGGGTTAGCTCCTTGTTGAATGTAAGGAGGGTTAGCTCCTTGTTGTTGTTGTTGAGAAGGGGTACCTTAGTAGTGCATTAGCGGTACACCCTGTTGTTGGGATGAACTATACTGAATGTTACCCTAATGATGTGTTAATGAGATACCTTGTTGATGGAACAAATTGGGAAGGGTACCCTGGGGCAAACCTTGATTGAAGGCTATGGGATGATAGTGCATTGGTGGGACACCTTATTGATATGACAAATTGAGAAGGGTACCATGTGACACACCTTGTTGTTGGTACTATTGATTGGGAAGGGGACCATGTGGCCCACCTTGTTGATTGGAGAGGGTACCATGTGGCATACTTTGTTGTTGGTACTGTTGATTGGGAAGGGGACCATGTGGCCCACCTTGTTGATTGGAAAGGGTACCTTGTGGTACACCTTGTTTTTGGTATTGTTGATTGGGAAGGGGGCCATGTGGCTCACCTTGTTGATTGGAAAGGGTACCCTATGGTACACCTTGTTGTTAGCACTTTTGATTGGGAAGGGGACCATATGACCCATTTTATTGATGGTACTATTGAGGAAATTTCCCTTGTTGATTTTGTACATTTTGGGAAGGGTCAATATATGAAGTGTTTTAGGTCATGTATTGTCCTGTTGGTGGGTTGTTGCCTTATGGAATGAATTGAGATGGATCTCCTTGATACTATTGGGCCACTTTCACTTGTTCAATTTGGGAAAGTTTCCTGAACAAGGGTTTATCCATTGGTTGATCATTGCCTTGTGTGAATACTAGTGGCATGTTCGAATCTCCAATGGTTTAGGTATTTCTCTCACAACTGAGTGATCTCCTAAGGGAATGAGATGAGGATCTTTAAGACCTATGTTAAAGTCTATAGGAAACTTAGCACCACTTTGTGCTAACTTGAAGAAGTGTTTGGATCCTTTCTTAGGAGTTAGAATGCTGGAAGAATTCTTTGTCATTTATTTCTTCCTCACTATCCACCTCATTTATGACCATGTCCCTTGGGTTCTTGTTTGCTCTCTCTATTGCTTCTTGTTGTCTACAAATTACCTCTTCCTCACTAGGTGATTGGTTTGATGTTGCATTGAATGTGGGTCTCTTTTGAGGTGTTTCAAGGTCACTTGGCCTATAAACCCATGGGCCACTTTCATCATTTTTGGTATTTGTTGGAGGTATGCTAGAACTACTTTTGTTGGCCTCCATGTTTTTTCTATGTTATGATCTTGTAGTTTTCATAAACAAGTGCCAAGATTTTATGAACGTTTGGTGACCTCTAACTATGGAAATAAAATAATTCTTTGATTTTGGGATTTTCTATTTTAAGGAAATGAAATTGTGTTTGTTTTTTTGGATTTTCTATTTTTCAAGGATGGTGTCTATTGCCATGTGAGATGTGGTAATACGGGCTCTAAAGTGATACTACCCTAAGAACTCAATGATTTAATTGCTAAGCTCATATTGGATATGCAAGTTTGGTTCGTTCCTTAAAGGGAAAGTATAAAAATTTCTTAGCAAGATGTCCCATTTGTGGTAAGTTTTCAAGATGTGCCATTTGATAGTCCTTGAACTATGATGCCTATTTTTGAATAGGTGGAATGTGGATCTTCATTTAAGGACTTTGGTCTTGCAAGAGATCATGAAGACAAGCACATGTGTGGGGTTCAATTGTGCATTTGTTTTTGGATTTTTTGTTTTCAAATGTTTTTGGGAACTAAATTTTTCTATTGCCATGTAGGAGGTAGTAATACGGGCCTTTTGGTCATAAGATCTACTTTTTTCTCTTGTTTTTCTAAGATGTTTTTTGTGTTTCTCCACTGGGTTGGTGTTTCTTTTGTCTCGAATATGAAGCTCCTCAAACTACTGATAATATCTATTTGTTCACCCTTAATTGATTCAAAGTTTGGTTGTATGATCTAGGTGTTGTAAGGTTCAATTGTTGAACTAGAGCAATCATACGCAAAATGGTCATAAGGTGAAATGATGAAAATGTTGGTGTTTTTATATGGTTGTTGTGATTCTCAAGACCCTAAGGTTTGAGTGATGTTTTGGGATGACACTATTCTTAGAAATCAAAATGTTGAAAGGCTTGGATCAATATCTCACTTTTTCTTCTAGAAGATATGTTGTGGGAAATTTACTTGGACTAGTCTTGAGGTTCAAGAAAATGTTGATAGCTTAGAAGTGTGAGTGAAGGAATGATCCAAGTTTTTTTGTTCTGATTTTGAATTCTAAAAGTAAGATGGGGTGTTGATTTTTGCAAATTGATGATAAACTAATTTGACGCGTCTTGAGAGTTTAACTGTTTCATTCTCAAAGGATTTATAGCTAGTTTTGGATTGCTTTTTTGATTTTCACTGGAAAATAGAGCAGAAGCGAAAAGTTTGAAGCAAAAGCGGTTGAAAAAGTCAACCATGACTAGATTATGGTCAAGTATGGCCAATTTAGAAAACAAAATGTAGTAGGAATTTTCAAGTGCAGCCTCTATGTCAAGCTTTTTGTCTGATGGTTAATGAGTGCAGAAGTGAGCCTTTTTGTCAAAAGCAACTTGTATAAAATCAACTGCAACTAGTAAATTTTGTCAATTACAGCATAAAAAGATCAAATGCGGCTAGTTTTTAATTAAGTGCACTCAAATTGTCAAAAGTGGTAGGTTTTACCAATAACTGTCATAAGAAAAAGAGCAAAAGTGCCAAGTTTTTAGCAAGTGCAACCATTTTTTGGTCAAGTGTGGCAAGAATAGAAGCATAAGCGACCTCTGTTCAATTTTGTTTCCCAGTTTATGTGTTTTGGCAGCAGCTTGGATAATTTGTAGATTTGAAGGTTTTGTTGGATCTGATTTAAGATTTGACAAGTGATAACACAACACAATAATCAAAACTTATGTGACCCTAAATGTCTACAACTTTAAGCACACTTCTTCCCACAAAAGCTTAATGTTCGTGGAAGTTGAAATGCTAAAGTCATAGTTTCCAATGTTTACTTCATTCTTGATGCAACTTGAAATGTGAGCCTAAATATCTAGAAACCTTCAAAGATATTGTTTTAAGATATGGCTCTTTTCAAAGGATTCACACTAAGTCAAAAGAGTTTTATAGTTTTAGAACCATTTTAAGTGCTTGTTTTGATGTGTTCATTTTTAATTCAAGCACAAAGTTTGATGTTTCAAAGTAACCAATTAGATTTGGAATTTTTTGTGAAGACAATGTACACCCTAGGGATAGAGACTTCATCCTAGATGGGCTTACCTCATGCCCCAAAGGGATGATTTTACATGCAACAAATGGAGAGTTTTTTTACGCTCAACCATAAGTTGAACTTTGTAAGTAACTTCTCGGAATCAAAGTTCTGATGCACCACTTCAAAGAATGTTTTGGCTAAAAGGGGTAACTTCTACAACATTGGTTTTTACTCATGCTTTGGGATGATTGGTGTCTATACATGCAATGATTCACTCAATTAAGAGGTCTCCCATCCCTTGCATATTTTTACGTATCTCACATATACTAGGGGAGACTTTCATCAGTATAAAACATCTGTACCAAGTGGGTGATGAACTTTCCTTACACCCATAATTATTTATATAGTAGACCAAAACAAAAGTACCACTTGGGTCATTCCCTCTCACAAGTTGGGAGGTAGGCCCTCTAAAGTTATGCTTTGAAATGTAAACACATGTGCGAAACACAAGATGTTTTTCATCACCCAAGATCACCAAAAGGCGTGAGGGGAGAGTATAGACACCTAGTTTTCCAAACATCGAATACACAGTATACACTTCATTGCAATATTCATTTTAAGTTCAAAAAAATGAAAAAATAAAATAAAAATAAAAATAAAGTAAAACAAAAATAAAAGTGTGTATAAGATAGCAATTTTTTTGTTCTTTTTATGTGCACCAAAATGAAATATTCCAGATTTTAGACAAAGATTTATAGCAATGTGCAAGACAAGAATTTGATTTGTTCATTTTAAGCACCAACCAAATTCTTTTCTAAAGCCTTGTCTTAATGGTCAATAAAAGAAAATTGTGCGTTCGTCAACAAAAACAAAAGTGTTGGGTAATTCGTTTTAATAAGCACCAAAATTGAAGTGTGCTCCTAAACTACAAAAGCTTTTGGAAAAGTTCATTCCTAGAGCACCAATTAAAATTTTGTAAGCTAAAAAGCTTTGAAAAGTTTGTTTTAGAGCACTAATTGAACTTTTGTATGTTAAAAATCTTTGTAAAGTTTTGTTTAGAGCACCAAAGTGAAATGCTCGTTTGTGGGGTTCTTTTTCCAATTGAAGTTTTCTAACTATGAAAGTTTTGAAAAAATAAAAGCTTCAACTGTTCACCTTCTCTGCAATAAAAGTGTTAATTGTTTGCTTCATGTAACGTGTTCCATATCCTACAAGAGACACATAAATGATGTTATCACCATTGAAAAATCCAAATCAAGCAAACATTAATGTTAGAAATAAAAAATTGACTTGTAGATTTTTAAATGAAAACTAACAGAGCCAAAGCGAGAATTTCAAGCAAAAGCAACCTAGTTAGAAACAAGTGCAAGTGAAAAAGTCAAGTGTGGCCTTTGTGTTTTAAGCAAAAGTAGCCAAAAAAATAAAGTGTGCCTTTGTTTTTTTGCAAAAGCGCAAGAAATGTCAAAAGTGGCTAGAAAATGTCAAGTGTGAAAAAACATGAAATCCAGTTCATGAAATTCCTGCAACTTTTGCATGATTTTTTTTTCAGTACGTTTCTGGAACCTACAACTTCAAAATTTGCTCATAAAACGATTAGTGCTAAGGACTGGTGTCCCACTGGGCATGCCTGAATGTGTAAGGGGGGAATCAAGAAGATGCAATAAGATAATTAAGTTGAATTGAAGCTAACCTAACTCAAAACAAGAATCAAGATCCATTCCCATTACTCACGAAATGTAATTACAAAATTAAGGAATTCAAGAATGTAATTGAAATAAAACAATAACAATGAACTCAAAATAAAGTAGCTTTACCATCCCATGTCAGAGTGTGTTTGTGGAGATGTTGGGTTGTTTGTATCAATGCAAAGCCTCCATTGTGCGTGTGAAAGCTTGAAGAATGTGTGTGTGTTGATCAAAGATATGTGTAAATATTTGTCAAAATATCAATTAAGATCTTGTTATTACCGAGACCCTAAATCTGCATTTTGCTCAAAAACAAACAAACATGAGTTTTGTTAAATCAAACAAAATCAAATATAGAATCCATATGAAATATAGAATCATGCTTCATAATGCAATCCAAACAACAAAATATCAACTAAACTAAGTGAAAGCATAAAGAAGCAAGAATCCAACTCTATCTCATATTGGATTGGTGTCACATGTGCTAGTGACCCTTTCCCAATCCTTGATTGATAAGCTTAGATGATGAAATTGCTATAGATGATGGAGATGATAAATGGACAAGATAAGTTCTCAAAGAGAATGACCTTGCATCAAGTTGTGGAGGATTGTGGAGGATTTGCTTGAGGATGAAGCTGCTATTTAAAGATTTTCAAAATGCTAATTGTTGAAAATGGACCAATGTGGGATTAAGATTCTGCCAATGAGATAAGGACACTTGTCATCATGTGATTAGTTGATGCATGTGCAAGATTTGGGAAGAGTGCCCAAGAGGGGGAAAATTTGAATTCAAATTTTGCCATAAATGCTGAGAGGGGGACAAGGAAAAACAACAATAAATGCCATGTTTGACTTGTCATGTTGAGGGAAAATGATTGTTTTAATAAATCAATAAAATTGATTTATTGTGCAAGTGGATAGATCTAGATAATGCAAGTGGGATGGGATTAGCATTAGGTCAGGATTAGATTAAGTTAATGATGATTAGGTTGATTTAATGCTGATTAGATGATTTGACTTTTTGGACTTTGGTAATTGATTTATTTAAATCAGAAAATGAGTGGAATATGATTTAAGTTTGATTTAAATGAAGTCGAGTTTATTTGATGAATGGAATATGATTATACAAAATGAAGGTTGAATGATAATTTTTATTTGATAAATGAGATTATTTAATGAATGGATGAAAATACACTTGATTAATTGATAGAATGGTCCCTAATCACATCTAATTTGACCCGAATCAGATCGAATCATAATGTAAAATTTTGCATGTCATTTTAGCCTCTTTGAAACAATGTACTTGCTGCGTTGGTTCAAAGAATAAACTTGTCACGATCAAAATTCAAATTTTTGTTATTTTTTGGATGCCCCAGTGGAAAGAAGTACACTGGTACATTTCCCCCTCGAGAGATCAGGCGAAAAGATTCAATTTGAGGGTCGATCTACATGATAGAAGGATTCAAAATGGGTGGTTATGGATAGCTGATGCAAATGAGATGATTTCAAGATGCTTAGAATAACAAATCCTATATTATCCTAAACAACTTAAATGATGATATGATGATATGAGATGGATGAGATGGATGATGTGATATCTTTGTGATTATCTAGCGGATGATTTATGAGATGTAGATACTTGGATCTATATTATGATGATGATATGCATGTGAGATGATATGCAAAATCTTTGATGTTTCTTATGAATGATATGTGGTATCGCGATATTTTCTAAATCGCAGGGATGGATGCATGATGGATGCATTAGTGATGTTATGTTAGCGTGGAAATGAGATGATGACAAGAGGATCCAACAAGTCCATGATCTGATGAGACTTTATTAGAGATGATGGTGATGATGATAGATGATGATGATTTGCTTATCAAGGATTACCAGGATTTTCAAAGGAGTCCACTTACTTTATTTTTGATAACACGCCTAAATGCGATGCATCAAGGTATGAAAGGACCGGGGATGGCGTTGTACTTAGTGTGATGGACTTTGACTCAACAAATAGATAGAAGCATTATTGTTCACACTTGACATATAGAAACCTTGCTAGGACATACCTAACAAAGCAAGTATTCACCAAGTTATTTTACAAGAGCGTCCAACAATCACAACAGACAAAAGGATAATGATCATTGCCCCATTCCTTTCTCTCTAAATCAACCCGTTCGGGATATCCTTCGAGGTCATTGGAATGAGCTCAATAAAATAAATCAAAGAAAATATCAAGCAAGAAAACAAGCCAATGTTCTTCATACCTCGAGCCAAAGGGATGTGTTTCAAAAGATGGGAGCCAAAACTCATTGCCAAAAGATAATGTCCATTGTCGGAACGGATCCTAGGACATGTTAATGACACGTCGTTTTGTTTACCCAAAGTGGTTGATTTGATAAAAGTGCCCATTGTCGGAACGGATCCTAGGACATGCTTTGTATAGGATGATGATGGTTTGATAAGTTGATTGATAGGCTGTTGATATAAGGTCGACTGACATGTTTGAAAATGATCAAGACTTTGATTTTGTTTTAACGATTTGTTGTTTGCTTTTGATTTTAAAATTGAAGATTGATTTTGCTGACTGCTGTGATTGTTTCTGTTTGCGTTGCCAAAGGATGAAGATGGTGATCAGTTATTATGGATGATTGATTATTGCGGATGCAAGCGAGATGAGACGGATGGATTTTTTCAAATATTTGGATGTTTTTGACGTTTTGAAATGTTTTGAGGCTGTTTTTGGGTTTTTTTGGATTTTGTGATGTTTTTGATTTTTTGATTTTCTGATGTTTTGGGTTTTGATGTTTTCAAATGTTTTGGATTTTGATATTTTTCGAATGTTTTGGTTTGATGTTTTTCAAATATTTTGGATTTTGATGTCACCAAAGGGGCTGTCGAAGATATAGGCAACACCTACGTTAAGCTCGAGAGGCAGCGTGGTCCCGGATTTCAATGTTTTGATGTTTTACACCTTTTTGAGTGTTTTTGGATTTTTGATATGTTTGGATGTTTTGGATTTTTTGATTTCTAATGTTTTGGATTTGATTTTAGGATTTAGTTTAAATGAAGTCCACAGTTTATTTGATGAATGGAATATGATTATGCAAAATGAAGAAGGTTGAATGATAATGTTTATTTGATAAATGAGATTATTTAATGAATGGATGAAAATGCACTTGATTAATTGAAGTAAAGATGGTCCCTATCGACATCTAATTTGGCCGAATCCGATCCGAATGCATAATGTAGAATTTTACATGTCTACAATTACTTTGTTGTATAAAATATATTTGATTCCCGATTGTTTTGAGGGAAAAATGGTGGAATTATATAGATTGTGTTTCAAATAGATACTCCAAAGATGTAGTAGAATATCGATCAATGGTGAAAGTGTTAGCAACACAAGAAATGAGACAATGAGAGAAGTGAATGGAGTTTTTTCACATAAATTTAAAACTTATTAAACTTGTTCGGATCGATTAATAACCATGAAGACATAAATCATTACCACATCAGAGAAACACACATAACACCAAGAATTTTCGTGGAAACCATTTAGGAGAAAAACCATGGTGGAGATTAGTCCATAGATTATACCCTATTAAAGTATAAGAAGGGTGTAAATGGGGAATGCAAAATGCGTTCAAGCACCAACTGCCTAGATCTCCTTTGCTCAAATACAAAGGATTGCTTGCTGCTTGAGGAGAGACTCACTATCTTCTGAGAAGATTAGGATCACATCACATAAGATTTGAGCTGAGAGAATATCATCTGCTAATGCCTGATTACAGTTTGGGTTAAGCACATAGACATTTTCTCATTCTTCTTCACACTTTACTTTTTCCTTCAAAAGATCTGAACATCATTTGCACATAGGACTCATACACTTCACACACTCATGCCTACAAATGATAAAAAAATCACTCATATATATCCATAACCAAGAATAACATCATCTACATGTCAGCATCAACAAAATATAAAAAATGTACAAACTGTCGGCCCAAATCAATAAACAATTTACAATGTGAATCAACCAACATTGGCCACAACAAAGTAAGGACCCAAAAAAAATTCCTTAAACATGAAACACCTTCAAAAATTATTCCTTGAAGATCCACAACACGCTACAATCACCTTGTTGGCCAAGAACATGAAAAACATGAATACACAAAATAAAATCTTCAATCGTGAGCACAACGATCAATGTGGACCAACAACACAGATAGAGTGCAATATAGAAACATCCAAAAGCATCATAAATCACTATAGAAGCATTCACAACACTTCACGTTACCAGAATCACATCATCTTCTTTCAGGAACACCAACTAAAGCAATAGAAAAACTGTTAGAACAAAGATACTCATAACTCGATCAAATCTTCATGTAGATCTTTGAAACTTCACATGTATAAACTAGATATACTTGAAAAAAAACCCTTTAATCCACAACCTATGATAATCAATATACTGAGCTATCCATCAACATGAACTCCACTGCATCATAGACAACTTGCAACTTATTTTATTACAATTTTCTCAATATCCTCGACATATACAACCTCAAATACATTAATGACAATAGTGTTGACATCAATGAAAACTGCATATTAGCAACATCCAACAATCTCCCCCTTTGGAATTGATGGCAACACATGATGTGAAATAACCATTAATGCAACTACCTCTTAGCTCTTACTCCCCCTTAGGTTATGACCCTTTTCTCCTCAACTCTTTCACAAGACTCTTCTCCCCACAAAGTTTTTCACATGACTCTTCTTTGCCTTTGACATCAATGAAAAAGATACACACAAGCTCTAAACCACATATTTGAACATCTGACTACTCCCCCTAAGTAGCAGCCACCACAACATCAATCCGAATCAAGATATGACTATGAAATGCACAAACTAATGCAAGTCCATGCATCTTAGTTCTGATTAGGAGGGGTAATCACTCCTAGCTTCCCTCTGAGATACTCAAAAGTATCCTTGGGAAAAGGCTTGGTAAAGATATCTACAATATTTTCCTTAATGGGAACATACTCCAATTTGACTTCCTTTTCACTCACTTTTTCTCTCAAAAAGTGAAACTTGATAGATATATGTTTGGTTTTTGAATGCAACACCGGATTCTTCGAAATGTTAGTTGCACTTGAGTTATCACAAAATATAGCAATAGGTTCATCATACAAAACTCTGATATCTTTCAACAACTGCTTCATCCACAATACTTGAGTAAAATTGCTAGCAACAACAATGTATTTTGTCTTTGCAGTAGATAAAGAAATGGCATTATGCTTCTTACTTAACCATGAAATCAACTTCTTTCCAAAGAAAAATGCACCACCACCGGTACTCTTTCTGTCATCCACATCTCCTACCCAATCAGCATCAATAAAAACACTCAAAGTAAAGTCATCTTCTTTAGGATACCATAGGCCAAAATCAACTTGAAATGTTGATTTTTGGACCCAATAGACTCTCTAACTCTTATAGGGTTTTTCACCCAAAAGGAGAGAGATTAGATCCAAAAATGCTAGGTGGTTCATTCAAATTAGGAAATGTGTGATGTTGTGTGAGCTAAATGGAATGATTTAAGTGCTGCTAAACTGTGAAATTGATCGAACATGAATGCAAAATCTAAGAATTATGACTTGTTTGAAAACACATTGTGTATTGTTAAAATGAACTAAATGGATGAAATATGCAGAACATAAAGAGATGGATAAAATCAGAGTATGTACACCTAGGAAAAATGTAATGAATCTAGAATGTATGGAATGTTTATTGATGATGTTTCTCAAGCCTGATAGGACTCATTTGCTATCAAGGGTGAATCAGTCCCGGTTCTAGTGAAATCTTTTAGAAACTTGTTTTTGACTGCTGGGAGCTGAAATCTCAGAAAATCAAATTTCAAGCCTACAAGTGGGACTCATTCATCATGGATGGAAAATCAGTCCACCTACAAAAATTTGGAAAATTAGAGGAAGATTATGTGGAGTTAGATATGCAATTCTACCTCCTATAGGTCTCCACTTCAGGAATTGTCGGAATCGGGTCTAAAAATGACTTTTCCTTGATACTTTGAATTGAATGATAAGGAGATGATTTGAATAACTTTGAAATGAAATATTCAATGATTCTTAAGCCTCCAAGAGTCCTAAATCTGCGTACAAACAAAACAAGAAAGAGAAATTGTTGATTGTTAAGGCATGGGGGTTTGCCTTGGTCAAACCCTGTTTACGCAATTAAACCAAATTAATGAAAGAAAGGAATGAAGCATGCAATAATGAAATAGATTACCTTGCAATGATGATTGATCTTGTAGGTCTGCAACAATACATGTAGAATCAACCCTTGGATTCTTTAGAAAGCTAACTTGAAGACTTCTAATGGAGAAACCCTAAGTTGCTTGACTTGAAAGGAAAGATTGATGGATGAATAATGAAGAATGAATATGAATTTTTGTTGTTGTTAGATGTAAAATGAGGATAAAAAAACTTATTTATACTAATTTGTGCCTGAGTAACCATTCATACATCATCACAGGCTGACATGAAGTGATTTTTAAATAAAAAACCAAAAGGAATTTAAAATATTTTGAAATTAGAGCTAAGAAGGATTCATTCGCCACCCATGGTGAATGGGTCACACCTTGGGCTCAAAAGTGGGTGTCGAGATTTAATTTGCATTTAATATTGTTTGTTAGGTTTACATTAAAAAATACACTTAATTAAGTCATGTGAGGGCATAAAGGGGTCAAATAAGTCATAAGAAAGGTGTAAATATGAAGATTGTGCCTAGAAAAGCATGAAAACTTGTTACAAGACTTTACAACACTTTAAAATTGGACTTAATAATGAATAGAAAGGAATATTTATATGAATTATAATAAAAAGAGTCTAGAAGAATGTAGAAATGTCTTACAACACTTCACAACATCTTCACAAGATGCCATTAAATGTATTTTATTTAATTTTCAAGGGTCCAAGACCTAGTGTGGATGCATAAAATACTTCAAAACACTAGATTAAGGCCTTGTTTAGTCAATTTAATCATCAAATAATCCCATGTCAACCAAAGGGTCCATTTTTCTATGACACATTTAGCCCCCACTTTAGTGAGAGGATGAACTAGCTTCAAACTCACACTAAAGTAGACAATAAAGATAGATCCACATGTACGTTGAGCCCCCTGTTAACTCTCAAAAATGTAGGAAAAATATACCTCTAGGGGTTGCCAATCTCTAGATATGTTTCAGGGTAACAGACAAGGCCAAATGAATTGAACCTTCTACTCTTTAGGTGCTACCAGACCTAGGTGGGTGTACCTATAGAAATGAGGCAGACTTGACCTTTTTTTATCTCCTAAAGAAATTTACCCATAATGAAAAATAGGAGTGGATAAATGAGTTTTAATTTGGTATAAATTGTATAAGCAATATCAAGGCTAAAATCTAATGTGTTCATGTGAAAAAATGGATGAAACTAAAAGGTAGAATGGTAGAGACTAGTTCCTTATTGGGTATATGGAGTTCAAATGATAATTTGAAATGAATAACCTTTTTCTGGAAGATACTCAAATTGTTTGGCATATTGGTTTGAGTTTATAACTTGTATAAACATGCAAGGATGTGACTACTGAGTTCTTCTTAATGATCCAAATGAGATTATCTAATTACTATGATTGATTAAAAGGATTTAATCTCTCCTTGAAAGAACCAATTAATCCAACCATACAGATACAACAAGTGTGCATTGATAAATTGAAAAATAATCCTTGATATATCAGTTTAAACAATTATAAAACATCAACCTTGGAGACAACTTTAGTAATACTTTTAATTAACACAACAAACAACTGAAACCAGAAAATAAAGCCACCAAATCAAATAAACTCAATTGAAATCTCCATTGTTTTTTACATGCATCATAGTCTAAAAAATAAATAAATTATAAGCATTCTTAACCCTACTGTCTTTATTCGATCCCCCTCTTTCGCTGTCAAAAATGGGTATTTATATATTAGCCACATGAAAGGTTGCTTCCATTCACATTCACATCCACGGTGATCCATTTGTATTCGAGGCTTTCTAAACATTCTCTAGACACCCACGGAGACATCATGTAGTTCCATCGACATTCAATGTTACTCCGATCACGACATATCACATATCGTTAGGTAGTCCTATAGTTACACCGATGTTCAATGTCTTACTGACTATCAATAGATCACATATCGCTATGGAGTCATGAAGTCTGATCAACGTTTTGAGTCTCCCTGAGAATTATTCCTTCGGTCCAGAGTATGTCACTGTAACTCTCTCTGATGAATACTCCCTCCTAACATATTGCTAAGTCATTACGTAACCCAGTTGGTGTGACACAGGGGGTCGATAGGACTCCATAAGCTCATCCCAATGACAACGATGAAATATCCCTCTGTTTTGTCAGCAAGACCAAATGAATGCTACAAAACTTCACCTTGATGGATTTAGTCTGGCTGATGAATTTCATTATCGGCAAGACCATGAATATTGCTAAGTCCACCCACCGATGTATTTCCGTTATGGCGACATGGTAAGTTGACAATACTTCCTTGAACTCACCTCGATACATTGTACTACCGATAGGATCAACTTCTTTGGAAACATATTGAGAATATTTTAGATTCCTTTTTGATGCTCCGAAATTGTACCACGACCAATAAGCTCATTATGACTTACACCGTTGACCATTATTTTTCTGATAGGACCCTTGTGTCGCTGAGACTCTGAATTGTGTTTGCCTGATGTGTACTACCAAATGTAATTTGATCGAAAAGACATTCCTGACCTCTTGCTGATAGACTGCAAAAAGAAAAATTTATTATAAAATGCTTTATGGATTGGTGAGACTTGCAATATGTTACGCCGATATGGTTTATACATTCAAATGCTCAAGGATAGATGAATTCTATGGGACCAAATGATGAAAACAAACTGAAACATGGGAAAACATGAAATGCAAAGCAGATAGTATGGGAATTTTTGGGAACTAATTAGTATATGCAGCCATGAAAATTTTCAAAATTTTACAGTTCTAACACCCCCAAGATACAAAATCATGCAAAGGAAAGATAGAAAGAGAGACAAGATAGTTGGCTTTTTTTGTCAGAGTTGTATTCAGTGCGAGTGGGATCAATGCGAGTCAAGTGAGTGGGTGGATACATGGGTGCCACAATATCTAACTCCTTTATCTCAAACAATATCCATGAAAAATGACACAATGGAAAGTTCAGTTGATTACGACTTGCTTTCAGATCTACTATAGATAGGACATATTTTTGCAGTTGTTGCACCATAGGGGAATGAAGAGAGATTAGACTATTGGTTGGCTCGATGTGTGCGGGTAAAGAATAAGCTAACACAACCGATGGAAGATGATGATGGTTTCATGTATCCTACAGGTTCAGTTGTGGTTGCAGGAACTTGGTTGCGAACATACATGATTAGAAAGAATGGCATACCTGCATTTGAAGACTATGAGAAACACAAAACCATTCTCATGTATTCACACCTTCTTATAGCAACAAATGTTAAGTTGTTGAAGTATCATGCCAAACCAAAGACAAAACAACTATGGACACTTAGTAATATTGATCATGAAGCAATATTGGATACTCTTAAGCAAAGAGATGACCCTTTAGGCACACTTGAATAACATTTTCAAGAATGGAAGGTAGAATGCTTATGTTCATTATGATTAAGTTCATTAGTGTTC
>VDFB02148009.1:0-25874 GCA_007258455.2 Sequoia sempervirens
AAAAACTTGCTTTTTTTCAAAAATTTTACAGTTTTTGAGCCTCTTTTTTAGACGATTTTTGAAAAATCATGAGTTGTGCCAGTTGATTGTCCAGGGTTTGTGCCAGCTGATCACAGTGTTACCTCGTTTTTTGTGCTTTGGAAAATGGGAGGGATGGCGTCTTTGTCCAATGTTATGTTGGAAAATACGCAAAGGTTCAATGAAAAGAATTACAACATGTGGAAGTAGAGGATTCTTACCATCTTTGAGTACCGGTGTTTGGATGCGCTTGTTTTAGGTACAAAAGTTTGTCCCATTGTTGCTGGGAAGGATCGGGACAAGTATGATGGAGGTAATAGGGAGGCAATTATGCTTCTAAAACTATCTATCATCGATGAGATGTTACTAGAAATACCGTCTAGTAAGTCTGCTGTGAAGATTTGGAAGCATCTGAAAGATCTTCATGAGACCTCAGACAAGGGAAGGGCTTTCTTTCTCAAGAATATTTTGTTCTTTATTATGATGGATGACCAAGTGTCTTTGCAGGAGCACTTGATGAAAATAAAAAATATTCACAACCAATTGGAGGCCATTGGTTGTACAATGGAAGAGGAGGATATGGTGGTGATCATTTTGAAAAGTTTGCCACGTTCCTACGAGCACTTCATCGAAATGCTCATCATTACATTCACCAATGTTGACTTGAAGTTTGATGAGCTGTGCAACAAACTTTGGTAGCAGGATAAGTGGAGGAAACAGTTTGGGAGTAGCAGTGAGTCTCCTAGTGTTGAACAAGCATTTACTGGCAAGGATGTTGGCAAAGGCAAGTCCACTCAGCAGAAAGGACGAGGTGATTCAAAGAAGGGCTCCAAGAAGTCTATTACTTGCCATTACTGTGGGAAGATTGGTCATATCCAGAAGTTTTGTAGAAATCTGTTGGTTGATGAGAAGACCAACTAGGACGTGTCTCAGCAAAGTGCTCACATGACGGAGCATACTGAGCAGAGGAAGTCCGCATATTATGCATTTTGATGACCATCACACCATTTGAATATGGGTAGACGTAGTTTTTGTTTGTAGGATGACCATTAAGGGAGGGTATTAAAATATTAAATGTAATATTAATGGTCATCTTAGTCTTAATTAGTCATTAGCTTTCTTTTAGTTAACTTAGTTTTTAGTGCTTTTGTTTATGCTTTAGTACATTTTAGCATCTTTCAGTTCTTTCTGCTTTAGTTAGCTTTAGTTAACGATTATTTCTTTTTAGAAACATCATCTTGTAAATTTCTTTATAAGGAGTTTTTGTCTCCATTTGTAAACACGCAATCATGAATATCAATAATCATTTCAGTGTCATTTGAACATTCAAGAGTTACAATATATTCAAGCTCCTCGAAAGTATCATCATCAAAGGGCATATTATTTGCATCATCAAGGGGAATGAGACAATTTGTAGTAAGATCGTTTGGGAATGGAGAGATATGAGGGTCTCCAAATATCTCCCAAATACTAGTCCAAAGTGTGTGGGGGAAATCAATGTTTGATATAGCACACAGTGTCATGATCAACATTAGAACAAATCAATCGTACAACATGATCAATATTATTATCCCATGCTAATTTCCTCTTTGGTGTGTTTGGTTCAGGTATGAGTCCATAGAGATAAGGAAAACGCTTAAGCCACTTGAGATGTATCAAGATGCCATCTTGTCAAGATTCATAATTATCTTTATTTAGGATTACCATAGAAGGATGAACAGAAAAACCCATGATACACTAAAATGATAAAATTAGAGACCAATACTATCAATACATATGAATTAGCTGAAATTAAGTCATCTCATGAAAATAGAACTTTTCCAAGTGCCAAAATGTCTAAGTAATCAACTAGAGTGCAAATAACTCACAAACTAAATAAAAGATACCTGGGACAAATTTTGGAAAAAAAGTGCATGGATGGCTATGTATAGCTCTGCAAGATCTTTCCAATGTCTTTGTTTTCCAAAATCAGGGAAATTGGGTGAAAGTAATGAGCTTGAAAGCCAAAAAGACAATCTGGATTTCAATCAGCAGTATTTGATACTTGTAAAATCTGGCAAAATAACTAGCACCATTTCAAAGTGCTCGGTACTAGCTTTCCAACGACTATAAGAAGTCAAAAGCTTGATAAATGGGCAAAAAGTTATGGCTCTTGAAAAAAATAGCTTCCTCAAGTCATGAAAAAAAGGGTTGCTTTTATTGTTAGGGTGGCACCGTCAGCTTGAGCGATGGATCTAGGCTGCAATTGCTTGAGCTGGGTAGAGGAGGCAAGTTAATGGACTAGAGGCAAACAATTAGTGGTAGGTGGTGAGAACCGACATGGCATTGGTGGTTTCAGGCAATGTTGGGAGGTGGGAGATGTTCATGTACCGACCTACGCATGGGTGGGGCTTATGCTCCCCTTGGACTGGAAAAATCTGAGGCTAAACACCCCACAATTGGGCATTGAAAGATTGTGCCGCATTAGTAGAAAATAAAATCTAATTAAAAAAATTCCAAATTTCATACCCAATTACATAGGGTGATGCATGGGCCTGAATATTTTATGGAATCTGTAGACAACAATAGTGACTGATGATTTTGACACATGGTTGGAATGATCTAATAGTGTACAGACTAGTTAGATGTATGGAATTAATTTTTTAAATTTTTTTCAAAACCCTAAAAATTGGTGATTTTTTTTAGAATTCAAAATATAGAGTGCCATATATGAAAATAGGGGTTTTTGGGTCTTCTGGACTCAATGATGAGCTCTTTTTTGTCTAGAAATGCACCTAGCAAAGATTTTGCCCAAATCACTCGTAGATTTGAGAAGTAGCTTGCAAATCTGAAGCTCATAATCCATATAAATTTGGATGACGAACTTAAGCTTCCAAGATCACTTGCAAAAGTAGAGATTAACCTTCCACAAGAGAGAGGCAAGAGGATAAATTGCTTGATAATGGATGCAAAATGATATTATGATACCATTGATATGTAATGGATACAAAATGGATACATAAAGTACATGAGGGACCTTGCTTATATAGGCAAGGTGATGAGATAGGACAACATAGGATTATGACAAGGGTATTAATCATATGACATGAGACAAAGAGATAAGTATCCTATGTGTACCCTAAGTTAACTTAAGTAAACTAGTGTGAATAGGACCTAGCTGGTGAATGAGTTAGGTAAAACACCTCGTTCACACCAACAGTGCTTTAGATGTTTATAGTCTTGAAGTGCCATTCTTTTCCTCCCTCATTGCTATACACAAGTGGTCATAGAAACTGAAATATGTTATTGTTGTTTCTTACAATTTATCCTAAGTGAATTTGATGCTTGATGCTCACCTTTGACAAGTAGAATTTCTAACTTGCTAATTCAAGTGAAGATAGTTCCCTATTGCTCTACCAACAATGTAAACTTCCAACAATTTGAAAGATGCTCAAAGAAAATGTTAGAATGGATGCCATTCCAAATTGCCTTGGTTTTGCTTACTACAACACATTCCTATCGAAGAAGCATACATGTACTACAAGTAATATGAAGTGCGATATTTTGCTTCGCCTTGTGATAATTCTAACTGCCAACCAAGAAATTATGGATTGTGCATGCTACAATAGCAGAAATATGTAATTGAACTTGTCCATAAATTGTGATGCCCCTTTACCCCCTTGGAGTTGCTTCTTGTTTTGAGTTTCTACTCTTCATTAACGACTCTTCCTCACCATCCTTGATTAGAGACACTTCAGAAGTAGTGAGATAAAATACAAAACATGTAGAATGATTGAAACTTTTACCTTTCTTGGTGGTTTGTAGCCTTCCCATGCTTTATCTCAAGCAGTGTTGCCTATTATTCCTCCTTGTGCTTGCTCAAGTGAGGTTGCTGCCTTTGCTTATTCTTGATGTGTGCATTTCACCCCCTACTTGATTCAACCATATGGAATTTTTCGTTGTCCCATCTTGCTCGCAAGATGGCCTGATATCCTGTTCTCATTCTTGATGAGTGGATTTCTTGTCTCCCTACTTGCTCAACAAATGGAGTTAGTTTACTTGTTCCAACAACAAATGAAAACATAAATCAATTTGAAAACACCTTTGGAGTGCTATTCTATGCCTATATGTGTGAATGCAACTCCACTACTTGCTTCCAATGGTCATGAAGACACATACGAGATTTGTTCACTCCTTGATTATTGTGCTTTTGTAGGCTTTTCTTCCACTTTTGATTGTGCTGCCATTTGTGGGTGAAGATGTGGGTGGAGTTTCAAACACTTTCCATCTCAAGGCCCATTAACCTTGCAATGAGTACAAAAATTATTATAATTGCATATGTTCATGTCAAGTGGTTTCTTATCTTCTTGGAATATGTCTTGGCCTCTTTCTTGTTTTCTTGAATAGGGTATTTTTCATTTTCCTTCCTTTTGAAAGAGTTTGGCCCCCTTAATGGTGATTCTTTTGCAAATAGCCAAACAATGTTTACTCTTACAACGAAATTGCTTTTTATGCAGGTATTGGAAACAAAACTGTCACTAACAAAAACACATCTTTAAACAGATTGGCCACTTAACAATTACAAAACCACATCTTTGTTGTTGACAAAGTGCTGTAACTTATGGAGGCCATGAATTTTCCATACAAACTCAAAATTGGGTGCCATTTTTATTGAAATTGCAAGACATATCAAGAGCAATCCAAGATATGTAATAATTATGGACTCATGATGAAGTATAGCTCATTTTTTACCCTGTCAAAGTTGACAATGTTATTGTTAGTAGTAACAAGGCACAACATATTTGTCAACTTTCCTATCTTTTGTTGATCTTGACATATCTTGGGAATATATAGTGTATTTGATGACTTTTTTGGATCCTTACAGATCATTTCCTATGGGTTATTTTCTAGGTTTGATTAGGGTTCATTCTACCAGATTGAGTTTGAGTTAACCGGCTCTTGGATCCAAATTCTGAAATGGGTACACAAAACTTATGGATTAGATACTGAGTAAAGAATGGTTGGAAAACATATAAAGACCTTTGTCTTTAAAAGTGTTGATTTGTGTCTCAAAACTATGTGGATGATTTGACCATGCAATTTTTTGTTTCTAACAGTTCATTTGATTTCCAGGTTTCGCAATTCTTAAGAGTTGTCACATTCATGTCAACCCAATTGCCTGGTCCTAATTATCACTGTCGTGAGGTAATTGCCTTTGTTCTTTCTGATGATTGAATCCTAGGCATACATATATAGAAATTTGTGATTGTTTTAGATATTACAGGTTTACTGATGCTATTGACATACTATTTCAACTATTTATGCAAATTTTTTATATGTTTTATATGTCCATTGGTCAATTATATCTGTTTTATCTATGCGGCTTGCATTATTAACACTCATATGTTCTTTGTAATACAGGGTTCTAAACTTGCTCGTCTTCCTCGCCCTGACAGCATACTCGAAGTACTTTTGATAAATTGTAAGTTCGTATACCATGAGTTTGTGAGTAAAAATATCAAAGAATGCTTACTTATTTAATCTCAGGAGATTTAAGATCTCAAATTCATGACCTCATTTACACAGTTCCACGTGGAGTAATCTATGGTTGTGGAGACTTAATTTTCTCATCACACATGATCTTCACCCTGGTTTTTGTACTCACCTATCAAAAGTATGGAACAAAAAGGTAAAATAACTTGCTCTTGTGCTTACTGTACATTAACTTTTAAGCTTTATTTGGTGTTATTTCACATCATTATCTTATAGTTATTCCTATGAGTCCTAGTGGATTAGTTATAATCATTTTTACTGTATTTATCTGCTTTATTTATCCAAATTCTTTTGTTGTATGATGAATGCTGTAAGCCAATGTGTTATGCACCAATTAGGTGTGTTTGCAGTAGGTATAGAAATATCTACATACTGAATAAGAATAAATAAATTAATAATAATGTCACATCCCTTACATTGAGACTATGTTGGTTATGTATTTCAAATGCAATGTTAGTTGTAGATAACTGCTTTCATGTGATTATGACATCGGGAATGAATAGTTGTTCTTTTATCATAATTGTAATGTTAACTAACTTTTTATTTGGCCAGTGAATTTATTGTTCAAGAGAAGTTGAACGAGATCAGGAGATCAAATTTAAATATATATTATTAAGCCGTTGAGAACGATCTAATCCATAATTCCTGTCAGTGGATGCAGGATTGCCGACGCCACAAGGAAAAGGGAAATATCATCAGGGAGAGGACGTGGTTAATAATGGATCAATTTTATCATCAAGCCCAGAGTGGAAGCAAGACAGTTGTGTCGACATCGTTACCTTGGCCATAGATAAATTAATTTAAGTATTGATTAAGCAAGTCAATTTAAATAATCACCTTTTATGGAGATTTCAAATAGTTAATAAATAATAAATATAAAATAAGTATTTATTATATCCTCTTGAAGTTTGGCGAAACAAATTCTTGATACATTTTTATATTCGCAAGGGGATATTAAATATTAAATTAAAAATAAGAGATATAAAATTATTTGCCACCGATTTTAATTTGAAAACTATGGTAAGTTTAAAATTGAAATTAAATGAATTTAATTTTGGAAGTCGATGTTTTGGCGAAAGAAAACTTTCGTAAGCTCGCCATCGTGCAGATTGAAACGCCCAAGAAAGGAGCAAATGAAAAGTTTCTTGGAAAATCGTTTTGGAAGAACTCGAACTCCTTAAGGAGAATTTGATCTTCACTCTTCATCTTTTTTTATCTCATCTCGGAACTCTGGCTCTCTCTCTTAGGGGGTCAAGCTATATTTCTTTGGTCTCTTTTTCCCTATGTTCATCGGCTGGCTCGAGCTCAATCATAATTCCGTCTCCTTCGCTATTGGTGTCGTGGAGATTTAAACCTTCCGGGCAAGAATGTTGAAGCGGTGGTTTTGAGTCTGGCGCCGGCCTTCCACATCTTTCATCCTGTTAGAGGTACCAATAACTATTACCGTCTTTGGTTAATCTTTCTCCTCATCTGAGCGTCGGGGATTCTTTCGGCTCGTGGAATTGCGGGAGAAGAGCTTTTTTCTGAAGTTCCCATTTCAATCTTTCAGGCAAGTAATGATTAAATCATCCTCTCTGCATTTTGTATTGATGAATTATTCTAGAGTTTCCTTTCGGTGTTGACCGATCTGGTTAGTATCAACCAGCCTGTAATCGTATCAGCCTATGTGTAATAAGATTAACTCGAAATACATTTCACCCTTCCGTGTTTCATTATAGTGAATGGTAGTTACTAGAGTCCTGATCATCGAATTGGTTCTATTGTTGGTTATGTCAGAATGATACCAGTCTCATGAGTTCAATCCGCATTCTGTGTTGGGTCTGAAGCAATGACGACCTAGAAGCCAATCATACCATCAAATATATGTATGTTTTTCTCTATCGATTAGAGGCCGAAATTGAAACCTTGAACCTCTGTTGAGGAACTTGAACAGTTATGGTTTTCTTCTTATTTTTTCCATGTTGTGATCAAATCTTGACTTCTTGAAGATTGTTGGGTCTGTAATCTGAATAAATTTCAGTTAAGGGAATATGAGGAAAATGATTTAATAATCCAGCCAAACTCAATCTAATTGGCAAACTTAATCTTGGCTTGGTTTCCAATCATTCTGCTGTTCGGGAAAAACTCCTGAACATAAACATATTAGTATAAATGTAGGGATCTTGAAAGCTTCTCATTTTTCTTATGCATTCACTTAATGGTCAAGATATAACCTGAACCTAATGGAATGAGAATCAAACCTAAACAGGGAACAGATTAAGAGTTCTCCTATGATTGAAAAGTTTACTTATGATTCCTTGAGAAGAATGGGTCGGTTGCTTTTGATAACCTTTTCCTTTTAACTGTAAAACTAAAAGAGTTAAATCTCTGCTTAAAGACCCCTTTTGCAAGATGAACTTGGAATGCAAATATATTGGATATAAAAGAAGACTTAATTTGTCTTACAAAGTTAACCTTAAGACAAATGTGATCATGTTGAGCTCATTGGAAGCAACATTTGTAAAAGAAGAGATTTAATGGAAACTAAGTTGTGGTAATGTTAACCCGTTGAAACCAAAGTCTCATCTCCTTTCGTAAAATGTTAAGTAGATTGAATAGTCTTTATTGATGAGTTTTGACATTGAGTCAGGATTATTTTCTATGACCGAAATTAATTGTTGTACCTTGATTCTAGAAGATTTGAATTCATGACATTGTAATACTAAACACTGAATCCTTATTGTCGGAAAGACTTCTTAATCTCTCATCTCAAAATGTGTGACTAGCAAAATATGATTACTCAAATGGAATAAGCTATTGAGTTGAGTTCCTCTCCTTCTAAAGGGACAACAACATAACCCTTAAACAAAATGAGAAACCTAACCAAGTTCTGGTAAACATTAAATCTTAGAGTTGAGACTTAACCTCAAGCTAAGAGAAGAAAGATAACCGAACTAGATATGGTAAACTAAAACTTGATCTAAGAATTGTCATGTCGAGCAAGGGTGAGAGAGTGCTGACGGCATAGTAGTGCCAGAGATGTCGGTACAGTAGTGCCAGAGACATCAGCACAGGAGTGCCAGAAAAATAATAAAATCCTTGGCCAAGGTACATGCTAGAATCAGCATCTGTCAGCTATCAAGTACCAGATATACCACTGATCAGAGTGACCTTTCTAGTTGGGAGGTACCCTTAATTAGGTCGATCAGGAGGTATAGGTCCTTGACACCAGGCTCAGAGGCATGATGATAGATTGATCCATGTTGATTACCCTCGTGAAGGGCGGGTTCTTCAGTTGAAGAAACTCGGGAGACCAGTAGGTCTTGGTTGGGCGGTAAAGCCCCTGATGATAATTCTCTTTTCCTCGATAAAGATTTCCAAGTATGATAGTATGGAGATGATGTCAAAGGGATTTCTTCCTCTCTTGTATATCCAGGTACATGCAATGGTAATTGAATTTCTATTTCATCTATGCCATGAATGCTATTCTTTATGTTAATGAACATTGTAGGATTCTCAGATACTTAGTGAGATAGCTACCTGAATTTATTCAGCTGTTATATTGTTTCATAGCTGTAGCAATTATTCGTTATCTTCTGGAAGCAAAGAAAAGTAAATATTATTCTTCTGCAATTCCTGTTAGATGTTTATAGTTATAGTATCTTTTCAGCTGAAAATGAAATTAAAAGTTAGTAGATGAAGTGTATAGTGTAACGACATATGGATTGAATTCTCTTTTAGCTGCAAATGAAGCCCTAGTTTTTATAAGAGAAGGATGCGAATTGGTTAATCGTGCCCTAGTAATTATTCTCTTTTTAGAGTGATTATCTTTATTTTGGAAAACCCTAGTTTGACAGTTATTTAGTTTTAATCTTTTGTGTGACGGTTGTTGGAAACAGTTAGATGTTACCTTTCAGCTGAACCTGAAAACTTAGAAGTTAGTTGGAAATTTAAATCGAATAGTTGAAATGATTTGGAAACCCTAGAATGAAAACAAGCTAGTTATTCTTTAGCTGAAATGGATAGATGGTTGAATTTTTAAAACCGTGGGAGTTAGAGTTGTTACAAATAAAAGTATGAGAAAAGTGGATAGTTATGATGGGGTTGATAGGTTTTTGGAGTCAAGGGACGTAAAATCAGTTTTCCATGGAGTTTTGAAATGATTGCGGGCATGGGTTTTGGGAACTGCAATTTTTTTCTCAAAATTTGGGGTTGGCAGGTGGAAGGGGGTGCAAATATAATAATATATTTGAAAAATTAAGCATAAAATAGGAGTAAAATAATTTGGAATTTATCATTAACAATAAATAGATAATAAATATCTTATATTATTATTTTTTTATGTAATAATAAATAATTTTTTTAGGTTAAGACTCAATGAAGAGGATCCTGAAAACATGTGCATATTCTTTTGCTGGAAAAGCGTGTGTGGTTATGGTGGAAGGTCAGGGCTTTGCAGTTGAAGAAGTGGAATATTGTCATTCTTTTTATTTATTTTCTTCTCTAATTTTACTTCATTTGCTTCTGAGGAAATGAAGAGAATTCAAAAACTTGCAAGCATTCATGAAAATAAGATCTATAGAGCTTAGCTGCAATTAAGCGATAGTTCAGATTGTTGACAGTAAGAGAATGGGGTCTGGCACTTGCAATCAATTTCTTTTTGGAAGTCATTGTGAACTTCTTAGGGAATAGGCATTAGCTTCAATCTTAGTTATTTATCAGCAAGTTGAATTTTTCTTCATCTTTTCTATTGTTGGGATAAGGCTATGAAACTATTGTTAGGTTCCAATAGGCTCAGGCATTATGCATCAGCTTTGGGAGGGGATAATAGGATGCCATATGGTGGATGGCATTTGGACTATTGATCCCAATTTAAATCAAGTGGCTCTTGCAATCTTGAACATTGCTAGAGCTCTTCAACTCTTCAGGATTGTGTTAACCATTGGATGAAATCTAATCCAAAGGCTCCCAAACCCCTCATGTGTTAGAATCCACAAGCCTTTAGGATCATGACAAGTTTTTGTGTCAGATTTGTGAATAACACAAGACACATGATCAAACAACGAACAAAACACCACCTACTCAAGAGCTCTGCAAAACAAAGGTTTGCTATTCGTCAAAAAGAAAGTACTTACAAAATGAATAATACAAGAGAGAAAGAATGCTTTATAAGAGAGGGATTGGATCATGACTAGTGTCAAAATCATGTTTAATGAGATGAATTGATCTAATATTAGCTCTGTAGTTAACATAAATAAAGCATTGAGTTAACTAATAAAGTAAACCTAAGTTTAGCTTCAGTGCATGAGAATTAGAATAATAATTTATTAAAGATTAGTTAATTATTCTCTAATAGATGATAACTCTAACACCCCACCTTAAGTGTAACTTAGGGAGTAGCTAAACAACTCTAAAAACCAATGCATAAAAAGCAAAGAAAGCATAAATGGGTCCCGACTACTAGGCCTAATGAGGTACCCAGTACAACTAAAAGATCTTTGAAAAGTGGAGAAATGGAGAAAACCTCATGGGATAAACTCCACTCCAAAAAGAGATGATAGCATGCATGAAATAAACATGAAGGAAGGAAGGCCTCATGGAGACCCCCCAAGGACAACTTCCTTCACCCCAAGCATCGATTGCAGTTGAAGATAGCGAGGCGATGCAACGGTTTTGTGAAGATGTCTACAACTTGCTCCTCTATGGGCATGTACTTCAAGGTGAGAAAACCATCTTGAATCAACTGCCGTATGAAGTGCATGTGAATCTCTATGTGCTTAGTACACTGATGCTCCACTGGATTGCGAGAAATGTGAATGGCACTTTGATTGTTGCACCAAAGAATAGTGGGACTATGAGGAGGAAAACCAAACTTAGTCAACAACTGCCGAAGCCACAAAACCTACTGGTTGGCCAAAACTGTTGCACGATACTTAGTCTCTGTGGATGATAATGCGATAGCAGATTGCTTCTTGCAAGACCATGTAATGGGGCCAGAGCCAACGTAGAAAACAAACCCAGAAGTGGACTTTCTATCATTGACATCGTCAGCCGAATTTGAGTCAGTGAAGCCAATAATCTGAGGATCTCCTAACGTATAGTGAATACCATAATGTGAGGTGCCTTGAATATACCTCAAAATTTGTTTGGAATCTTTCCAATGACTCTCATGTGGATCATGTGAGAATCAAGACACAAGACCATCCGCAAACGAAAGATCAGGATGTGAATGTGTCAGGTACAAAAGACTGCCAACCAACTGCCTGTATAATGTAGCATCTATTAAAGTAGTACAAGTGGAAGACAATACAACACCTGACTGAAATGGTGTGGGGTTAGGCTTGCAATCGAGCATGCCAAATCTCTGAGGCATGTCAAGAATATACTTTTGTTGATATATGGAAATCCCATCTGAAGACTGAATAACTTGTAAACCAAGAAAGTAATGTAGATGGCCGAGATCTATCATCTCAAGCTGTTCCATCAAAGCTCGCTGAACATTCTGGATCATGGAGGATTAACTGCCTGTAAGGATCAAATCATCCACATATAGCACAAGGATCAAAAGATCACCCTCCTGTCTATGAATGTACAGTGGGTCGGAATGACATTGTGTGAAGCTAGAAGAAAGAAGAAAAGTGTCCATCTTCTCATACCAAGCTCAAGGGGCTTGTTTGAGATGTTAGAATTGTGAAAAACCACAAAACCACGAGCCTCAAGATCAAACAACAAATAGAGACACCTTCCATGCAAGAGATTTGCAAACAATATGTGCAATATTCTTGAACAAGAAAAAGCTACAGAATGAAGCTCTGAGATTTTCTCTTCTCTCAAACTCTCAACCTTTGAGGACTCTTGTTTTCCTTGAAGAGCAAACAACGAACAAAACACCATCTACTCAAGAGCTCTGCAAAACAAAGATTTGCTATTCCTCAAAAAGAAAATACTTACAAAATGAATAATACAAGAGAGAATGAATGCTTTATAAGATCAATCCTAATGATAAAGGGATTAGATCATGACAAGTGTCAACATCATGTGTGATGAGACGAATTGATCTAATATTAGCTCTGTAGTTAACATAAATGAAGCATCGAGTTAACTAATAAAGCAAACCTAAGTTTAGCTTAAGTGCATGAGAATTAGAATAATAATTAATTAAAGATTAATTAATTATTCTCTAATACATAATAACTCTATCAGTTTGATCCATTTCTATTGAAGGGCCCTTGTTCTCCCAACTCCCAAGGTATTGGAACAACTATGTCAGAGGAGGTGCACCATTGGTCAAGGGAGCTCACATCATTGTTGGTGGGCTAGCCCTCTTTAACTTATTAAATTGTGAGCTCTCTATATATAATGTTAGCAAGGTGTCATGTCAAATCTGCATGCTCTTGAGATCGTGTCTAGATTTAAATCTTTTGGAGTTGGATTGATAGCTAGATCTCATGTGCATCATGTGGTTCCTACAATCCCCAATCATGTTAAAGATCACGAATTTCCTAGGTTTGCATGGACCGTCTAATCATTTTCATCCAATGGCTCATGCATTCTCAAGGAAATGTTCTTGAGGGTGTTAGTGGGCAATTGCGCTATTGGTTCGAATAAAGTTTGTCTTGGCATTGATGGCAAAGGAAATTGATAGTCTTTGGCATAAGCATCAATCTTTCAATGAACCTGCATACAATAGTTCTTGCCCTGCGAGCCCTCCTCACATCTTGTGACATCCCTCAAAGGTTTGACTATGGATATAGATCGTAAGCCCCCATCTAGAGATCACCACTATTGCAGATCAGAAGTTTGCTATGGTTTGCTATCAAGAGATTATGTCACCAAGCTTATGGATCAGCTTTAGAAGGCATACAATAGTGCCTCACAAAAAACATCATGAACTATAAATTGGTAATGGCTTCCCATTATATCATTAACTAAAACTAGATTAATTAACAACTATCTCTGTCCCCTTAATATTGTAAGTAATCTCAAGACTTCTTGCAATATTTTACACAAGTAGCTTACACAAGAAACTATGTGATCCTACCATTAACATATATTATTACTGTTCTCAAAACTTTATATACTCAATTTCTTAGAATAGTTTGATGTCCATTCTCTTGATTCTCAAATAAGAATCTGAGGATCATCGTAGCATTACTCCAGGACCCTTTTCTTCCTGTTGCCTTGTCATGCCCTCGAGTTAGCGACACTAAAAACCGAAATTTCAAATGCAAATAGATAAATAAATAAAAATAACAAGATACATATTAAAAATACAAAAAGAAATATTAGCAAAATAATATTATTAAAAATATAATTATCATGAGATGATATTATAATTATAATTATCAAAATAGCATAAATATTAACAATTTATTATTATTATAATAATAATTATAATAATATAATAATATAAAATATACATATAAAATTAATATATTAAAATAAGAAAACATGTAATATATTGATCATAAACAGCAACACTTATATATTAAGGCAGACTTTATACTAATAAAGGCAGCGATTACTCCAGACTAAATGCAGGGATTGAAAAGCAACAAGCAAAAATAACATTATAGGCAGCGATCCCTTAATAAAAGGACATGAGTTTAGAAAGCAACGATTAATGTGTTAAGGGTAGCGATCCATCTTGAAAAAGCCATAATTAACAATAAAATAAAAAGGGTTTTAAGTCAGCATTGGCTTTGAAGGGAGGTGTCATAAGGTGACTTTTCCCCTCAACCTTTGAAGATATATAAGAGGGGTAAAATCTTTTGAAGAGGGCATCAAGGAATCAATTAGAAATATGCATAAAGCAGCAGATTGGAAATGAAATAAATTATGAGAGATTTATTTGATTAAGTGTTATAGATTGAAATTAGTTAGAAATAATTATAAAATTAAATGAAATATATATATATATATATATATAGTGATTATTGGAAGATTGAAATTAATTGGAAATAATTATAAAATTAAATGAAATATAATATATATATACACACACACACGATCATTGCAATAATGATGCTTGTAGCAATTATTGAGCCTTATAAGTAATTACGATCTTAATATAAAAATTAATAGATTAATATTTATTTGTATATGTTTTCATCCTATGATCAATCAAATGTAAGGTTGAAGGAGGGCGATTAAGGAATAAGGAGACAAGGGAAGACACAACAAATCAGGTGATGTACTCACTTAGCAATAATATTTAGCATATTTTGAATATAAGAAACAGATATTGCTAATCTGATTATTGGTATAATGCTTTCTTTAGTATTATCATGATGATAATGATGTTGATATTGACTTAAAGAATCGGTAATAAATGCAAATGTATTTGATTGCTAAAAGATTGTCTTCTGAGTGTTTGCAAGCCTACTTGGGAGGAAGGGCCTAAGAAAGGTGGTGCCTAAAAACCCCACTTAAGATCCGCCCTTGGAACCCAAGGCAAGGATGGACCATGGAGGGGTGGAAGTTCCACTTAAGGTTCCGCCCAGTCCGAAGGCATGGGTGGGCCATGGAGGGGTGGGGGTCCCACTCAAGATCTGCCGCGGCCATTGGGGGTGGTAGGCCCGGAACCACTTATAAGCTCCGTTGGCTTCCCCCAGTAGGTTAAGTGTCTTTCGAGGTGATGGCATAGGTAGAGAAAGTAGGTACAAGTGTTTCCACTAAGCACGGCACTCCGAGGGTGGAATTGTCTTGGTTTGGACGTTCATGCCGCTCGGGGCCAAGGGGTGGGTGGTCCTAGTTGGACGCTTGTGCTCTTGGGCTTAGATGGATAGCTTCGGGCGGATCTACCCATGCCACTCCTCCTATGTCTTCATTACTGCCTTGTGATTATATTTATGTTTTGGATATCTAGATATTAATGCTAACAGATATATATGTATGTGTCGAAAATGTTGTTAATATGGTGAATGCAGATTTTAGTCCAAGATTACTTCATTAGAGAAAACATTCCTTTGAAAAGAAGACACCCTAAACCTAATCAACAAGCGAATTCTAGGGCCAAGTAGGACAAGGGACATTACATGCCTCTACTTGAGGGATTTTGCATGGTTTTAACACTCTCTTCCTCATTCCACCTACAAGCACACTTAAGGCAATGCCAATTAGATTTATCTCAATCCTTTTATCTTATGACTATAAATTCACATATTAGACATTAGTCAAAATTTCAAGACTATAATTCACAATTAATCATGAACTAATAAGCATAAGGTAGATATCACCAATTGTTATTAGAAGGCGGATCAATTTGCTTGGAGGCCAAAGTATTTGGTTTGGTTTTCCACTTGGCCACCCCCACAATGAGGTGCTCAACTTTATGAGGGTGATGTTTACGTGCATGATGTGTGGAGAGTGTAGGGCTAGTTTGTTAGTGTAGATTCTCTATTAACCAGGTTGTATTGTTGTAGCATCCATTTTACATTTGCTTCAAGGCTGAGACTTGTGGTCTGCCTTTAGACTACCACTAGACATACACATATTACATGCACACACATGCACAAGACTCAAGTCCAACTTCTTGGCTTCTCCCATCTTCTATGGTCACAATCTTCAAGTTGAGATTGCCCCTATTGCTTGATTGTAGTGGGCCTTCTTCCCATAAATTGAGATTGAGACTTGCTGGCCACAATCAACATATACATATCCATGTACAAAGTCACATATGTGCACACATAATAGACACAGCTACATACAGGACACAACATTTGACCCACATTGAGCATGCACATATTACAAGCATGCATACATAAGACCCATCTTCAACTGCCTTCTTGACTTTTCCCACTGAAACGATCACAACTTTCATCTTGAGCTTGTCCCCACTACCCAGTGAACACATACTTTGGAGTTTGTCCCCATTGCTTAGTTACTCAACAGTTCATTCAAACTTCCCTTGAGTCCCAAGGGATTCCCAAGGTACCGACTCATTTGCACATTCAATCATACATGTATACATAAAGAACACAACTAGGCTCATACAAGACTCACATAATGCATGCACACACAGACACAAACAAAACCATGTTCATAGGATTTAAACATTATTAAGTAATCCATAACATATAACTTAGAAGAGTCTCTTTGTTTCCCTTTTTCTGACAATCCGTTTTACTCTGTATCAGCAGTTTCTGTGATTGTACGTCTAGTATCAACAACCTTCTCTTGGTGATCTCTTTTGATATTTATGCAGTTTCTAGAGCTTTTCTCTTTCAAACTTCATTGGTTGACCATGTCGATGCATTAATCCTTGGAATGATTACTCACAATGTTTTGGTGGTAGGGGATTATTTCATTTTCGAGACTCCCTGTGCCATGCACACATTTTTCTCCAAGCTCATTCACCCTTGGGCATTATCCTTGGGTTTGATTTGGTTGTTACTTCCTGCAATCATTTTGCTCATGTTGCCCTTAACTATTGACATGTAGCTTCTAGTTTTCCATTTGGCTGCCTTGCTTTCCCTTTGCTAGCCCGCTTATGCATTGTCGCCAATCACCAATAGTTGCTTGTGAAACAAAGTACCCCCTTTCAATAGGGCTTTGGCTTGGCCTTGTCCTTGTTAGTGTCACCTATGCACTTGGATAATTTCATCAAGACACTATGTCTTACAAGAAATTTGAGATATTATATCCTAATTTAATCCTAATCGAAAGTCATGAATTAGAATAAACACAAATCTACTTCAAGAATTGTTTTAAAAACATTTACCCAAAGTCATGATTCTGAACACTTTACAATCCGAGTATATCTATATTATTTGAAAATAGAATAGGACTTCTATTGATTAATTTGATAACTTTCTCGATTAAACAATGATTTCCTAAATCTTTTGTTGGTATGAACATTGTTTGCAAAAATGTTAGCATAAATATTGTTGGAATATATTACACCTATAGTATTAGGTTAGTAAATAAACACATTAGATATGTTGGTAATCAAATAAGTGTTAGTAATTAAATGAAAGTTAGGTGTTTTATGTAGGAGTTTCCCGTGATGTAATGTAAAATCTATTTAGTAAAATGATATATTTTCATTATCATTTGCCTAATTCATGATGTGAATTGCAATATTGTGCTCACCATTTTTCAATATGGCATTAGAGTAGGTATGGAAGGTGGATGACAATGTGAAAAATTAGCTATGTTTCAAGATAGAAGGTGAACTTTGGATGCCATGAACCCACAACCATGAACAATGGATCGCAACTTTTAAGTAATTTCTTTGTCCTCCCTAGTTGGGAGAATAGTGCTGTCAAAGAGCATTCAAGATGAATACAAAGAATAAAGCATTTGAGTGTTACTATGTGATGTTCAGAACTGTTTTTTTTTTGTCTTCACTTTAAAAATGAACAAGTATGCAACCTTGACACCTTTTGATCACCAATATCTTGATGAGGGCAAGGTGAGAGCATATGGTGAAAGAGGTTAGACTGATATTACAATAAAATGCTTGCTGGTAGCAACACACACAACTCAATGTAGCAACCATTACAAAATATTATAAGTAATAAAAAACTTATTTTTGTGGCAAGCCTTCCATATTACAATTGATAACTGAAAATAATTGAAACTCGTTTTGGTGGCAAGCCTTATAGAACAAATTACAAATACCGAATATAACGGAAAACCGTCTAGATTAATATTAGAGATAACAATGCCAGAATTTTAAGTCATTTTTAATGTCGTGGTGACATAGCCATCCAAACTTACTATATTGAAATCATTGATAGTTCTAATATTACTGTCGGTAAACCACAAAGAAAATTACAATGAAATATTATTCAAATAATGAATTGAAATATTGATTGTCACAGGAGAAATATCATGCCAAAATATGAAATTAAAATCAAACCTCAAGTATGCAGCTTCCCCTTGAAAGGTACAGCTGCCTTTGTGAAGTACGATAGGCTGTAGTGATATTAATTCAATAGCTATTAAAGGCTGCAAATATCCTAGGCTTAGCGTGGCCGCACATTTCCAAGCCACAACATATTAATATATCCTTGTGTAATGAATCACACCCCTTGTGGTTGGTGTGATAGCCAAAGGCTGCTTCGAAAGCTGTGGCCAGTATATAAGACAGCTGTGATCCTTTTTAAGAAGTATGAAGGCTGAAATCAGGCATAGACAATTAGTACAACAACTTCAATGTTAAGTTTAATATCTATTTTGGAATCCTACCTTTCAATATTTAACTTGGCACTTCAAATCAACAATATGATATTAAAGAAAGATGCAGCTGTAAGATTATTGAAAATATAGTGGTATGGCTGCCACAATCTCAATTAAAATTTGCAACAAATAACCCAGCTGAGCCTGCAGAATGATACAGCTAGCAAGATGATAATATTTCATGTAGCAATATTCACCAAAATTAGAAACTCACACTCAAAATAAAATATTACACCAATATTTATTTATTTCTGAATATCTCACACCACACAAATCACTGAAAAATTGGAAATCTTCACACCAAATAAAAATAAAAAAATACTGAAAATTTCACACAATCAAAATTGGATCTTCTCTACATCTATTCAGCACAATGATAATTCTTGGATGGAATTATTCAAATAAATAGAAGAGTTTTTGTCTTCGAGTCCATTCTTTGCCAAAAGGTTTTCGTCCCAAGGTAGGAAAGATGAACAATGTTCAATCTCAAGAGAAATGAGTTCGATAATACGAATTGGTAACCCTCTCCATTCCTATCTTAAGTGTTTGGAACTCACTATAAAATTAAAAAATGTTTTAAAATTAGGATCAAAAGTGGCAGCTAGGAATGAGGTCCAAACACGTGAAGATAGGAAAGATGAACAATGTTCAATCTCAAGAGAAATGGGATTCGATAATGAGGTCTCTTGAAGTCTATTGCAAGCCTTCTTATCAAAGGTCATATGTTTTGATGCTCCATTATCCATATACCAACCTACACCAAAAATGATGTTGGTGGACAGGTATGACACAATAGACAAGGTTGTCTGATGCTTGGATGAAAGCTCATCCACTATTGAAGCTTTTGTATTTCCAACAAATTGTTTTTGCTGTTGCTATTTCCCCTTACATTTCTTTTTAGGACACCAAGAAGCATAGTGCCATTCTTGTGGCATATGAAACACTTGATATGCGAGAAGTCTTGAGAAGAATTTAAGTCTTTTTGCTTTTGACCCTTCTTGGGTGCTCCTTTCTTACCACCTTTCGTCATTTTCTCGATGAGAGCTTAGTTTTGATTCTCATTCACTTTGACTGAAATAGTCTCTAGTCTGGTCTCCACTTGGATAAAATCATCCCAAAGCTTCTCAAAAGTGAGAAGCTTCTCGTGAGTGCAAACACCTTGAACAAATGGGGTCCCATTATGAGGAGAATTCATATAGAGCTGTAAGCAACAACTAATTATCATCCATTCCTTGTTACAGCAAGTTCATCTTCAAGCTTAGTGATATAAGGTAAGTGACCATTGTGTCTGCGTCACTCATGCGTGGCACTCTTTTGAGAAGCTTCTGGTGAGTCTAAACACCTTGAACAAATGGGGTCCCATTATGAGGAGAATTCATATAGAGCTGTAAGCACCAACTAATTATCATCCACTCCTTGTTACAGCAAGTTCATCTTCAAGCTTAGTGATATAAGGTAAGTGACCATTGTGTCTGCGTCACTCATGCATGTGGCACTGAGTTTGTTCTTTAGCAACTCTTGTGTGAAATGTTGACACTCTGATATAGAGTGATCAAGGCATCATAAATATCCTTTGCTGTCTTCTCTGTGATGTTAGGGATGAAATGGTCCTTCATGGCCAATTGTTTGTTATGTTTAGTCAACTGAACAGGATTGATAGGAGATGCAACTTTAGTTTCCACAAAAATCCAAAGGGCAACTTCCTCCAATAGTATTTGCAGTCTGCACTTCCAAGGTGTAAAGTTGGAAGTGCCCTATAGGCAATCACAATCTTTGAGACCGAGACTAGTCAAGGCTCTAGCTTCTGAAACATGTTGATATCTGATAGATCAGTAAGGAATAATTCAGATCAGCAGCCTATGACAGGTGTAGATCATCACCTCAATCAATAGAGCACTTAGGATGTTAATGTTATAGAGCAGCGTCGGGCTGCTACTTCCAGCACTCCTCGTCTCCTTGAAGACAATTCAAATGATAGCCTAAACGGCTATTGGAATTGTAATATATTATTTTTGAAAAGGCACGACTTTTATTAATGAAGAGGCGCGATCTTGAGAGGCCGACATCATGTATGTTATGGATGCGATTTCATTAAGAGATATTTAATATTTGCTAAGTGTAGCTGACTTACATTTATGAAGAGACACCATTACTTGTGGCCAACATCACGCTCATTGAGGACGCGATTTTGAAGGGTCATATTCTTCTATGAAGGCCAACTTGGTACTTTGGAGGGTCATGTCCTCCACTCCATCTTGTATAAATATTCGATAGTGTTTCATTGTTTATGATTTCATTCATATTCATTTATTGTTTAAGTTTGGGTGTCTTAAGTGCTAATTTGTCTCAAGTGCAGATTGTCATCTTTGTAGAAGGCTGAGATTAATATCATCAGATTGCATCACTTTGTTACTGTATTTGCATCAGTTGTGGTGCTTCTTATTGGCCTTTATATTGGCCCTTGTAAAGGAGACAATTTGTGTTGACATTTCAATACATAAGTGATATATTGTTGCTGGGTTTTTCTCCCTCAAGTGGAGGGTTTTCCCAGGGTATCTGCTGTGTCATTGTGTTGATTTTGAATTAAATTTCTGTGCTCTACATCTGATCATAAAATCTAACATGGTATCAAAGCGGGTATAAAAAGATTGTGATCAAATGGAATTGTCTTTAGTGACAACCTGTGAGTTCGGGGAATTTATTTAGAGACTACTATTGATCTTGCCTGTAGCATACTCTTCTTGCGTCCAATTCCATGTCGGGAGGCCTTTGCGTGGATTGTTGAAAGCTACGATTGTCACTACAGTAGTAGGAGGATTGAAATCATCATATAGGTGGGAAGCAACTCGGGAGACCTCTGGAGGAGAAGCGTCAGCCTTGTTGGACACGCACGATTGTGATCAAATGGAATTGTCTTTAGTGATAACCTGTGAGTTCAGGGAATTTATTTAGAGACTGCTATTGATCTCGCCTGTAGCGTACTCTTATTGTGTCCAATTCCATGTCGGGAGGCCTTTGCATGGATTGTTGAAAGCTATGATTGTCACTACAGTAGCAGGAGGATTGAAATCATCGTATAGATGGGAAGCAACTCGGGAGACCTCTGGAGGAGAAGAGTCAGCCTTGTTGGACGCGCACGATCTTCAGCAGGAAAAGCTCAAAGTCCATAATCAGTGTTTTTAGGGGACACTCGATAATGTGACTCCAACTTCGCTAAGTGCAAGTTGATTCTGACTATCACCATTGTTCGTCGCTCTCTCATCTTGCCATGTTGAATTGATGGGCAGTTCTTCAATTGCGATCTGGAGGCTTGGGAAAGTTTTTGAATGCCGAGGTTGGGTGAAATCTCAATGGCTTTGATATTATCTGTCTCTGCTGTCAGGAGGGCTCCTTGGCGTCACCCAAGCTATAGGTCTTATGCATCTCAGTGTTACCTTTAGAAAAGTCTAGGTTTGCCATTCACAAGGGAGCACATCAAACCTGGCTCTGATCTCGAGTCTACATGTTTATTGAGCGGTGTTGATAGCAATCTGAGATCAGGAAGAATATTATTCATGGTTATAAAACAAGCAATAATATTATCAGAGATTATGTTTGAATTACTTGTTGCTAGAGTCTTGGAGAATTGAAACGAGCTGGGCAGAATCTAGTTGTCTACACATTACTTCATCGTGTTTATTCATAGACAACTCCAAGTGAGCTGTGTGATGCGATCAAGGGAGTAAGCGATCTCACCTTCTTGGCTCTGGTTTGAAGAGATCTCAGAACACAGTCATTTGTGAGACTGGTGCAGGCTTTAGGAAATCGTCATTCTTTTCTTTTCTGATGTGTGCAGAGTGTACAGGAGACATTGGCTATGAGCGGCGCCACTGCTAAGGGCGGAGCAAATCGCACTATTCAGATCTAATACTCCCTGGGGTGTGCATGCTTACCTTTTTTTGTTGTTGGATATAATAATCTATTGTTGGCTTATTAAATATGTATCTCTGCCTGAAACATCTGGTGGAGAACACGTCTTGAGAAGGAACTTCTGCATATGTGAGATAGGTGAGAAGCAATTGCTGCTTGTCAGCATTGAGGAATAAAATTAATACAAATCTCAGGAAAAGTACAGACTTGAAAAGGAGAATCTATTTTCGTCAAGATAAGTATTATTTTTTGTTTATTCTTTTGAAAATCTAGGATAAAATTTAAGTCTGCTAAGTTGTGCAGGTCTGACTTTATTTACTTGAATCAAGGTGTGATAGTGATCTCTGGCATAAGTTCCTTTGGAGATGTCAATCATTCATTGCAATTTGTTGTGAAGATCTCTGAGTGTGACTTTGAGATGAAAAGAGAAATCCAATTTCGTTGTGATTGGATGTTCACATCGATACCTTTCTCTATGTTCATGGACTGTGATGGTGCCTTGAGAAGGTTGGTCCTATATTGAACATGCTGGATGCATAATGCATTCAAGAAATTTGTAGTTGTACAGATTGTCTTTTGTTGTGCTGAGTTTAGCACTCTCGAGAGGAGTAAAAGATGGAAGATATATCAGATAAGTTTCTTTATCCCTTCATTCTGATCTGTTGATATTTTGCTACATATTTGACATATAGATTGATTTCCCTATTCATGTTTTTAATATTGTTCATAAATTCTTATGTGTTCATGCTATAACCTGAGATAGTAAACCTTGTATGATTCTAGCCTTGATAATTCTTTGGATAATTATAAACTGTTAGTAATCTCTCTCTAAAAGGCTTCCAGGACAGATCTAGGAGCAAGAAGGTGATGAGAGATTGCTTAGTGATGAAAAGCTTGAGGCATCTTGTGAGGAAGTCATGTTGACGAAAGAAATGATCAAGCGTGAAGTCACAACTTGCAGCCATGGGATTGAGTTGGTGGCTAAAGGGAGTTCACTTCCAAAAGTCTTCTTTGCAAACTCTGAAGCAGGGATCAAGAGGGAGCTTTGTAACTCATTGAGAAGAAGTGAAGATTACTGTAATTGCAAGGCTAGGTGCTAAATCCTTCAGCTGCTGAGATCATAATTGCTCAAGACGGTCATCTGGAATTGATATTGGTAACTCCACAAACCTATTAAGAATAGAGTGATTTGGGATGAGGTCGAGGAGGACAATCCTAAACTCTCTATAGTACCAGAGGTGTGCACTGTATAACATTTCTCTAAGGCAAGCGTTGCAGGCAACCTTGGGCGAAGAGGTCAGAAGGTTGATGCAAGTGCTTGAAGATTCAAAGGGAGCCTACTGAACCTGAAGAAGATGGTAATCTAGTTGATCTTGGTTCTTTATATTGATTTATTTCTTACTAGAGAATATCACCTCATTATCAAATGCAAGGAGTTAGCTTCTGAATTTGAAATGAAGGATCTTAGTCCCATGCATTACTTCCTTGGCTTAGAAGTATGGCAGAAGCCAGATGAGATGATTCTAAGTCAAGGGAAGTATACTTTTAACATCTTGAAGAGTTTTTGGTATGATGGATTGCATATCCATGTCTACACCTATGGAGACCAACTTGCAGAAGTTAAAAGAGGCTGCAACTTGTTCAGATCTGGTGGATCCTACTATGTACAGGCAGTTGATTTGATCGTTGATGAATCTAGTCAATACTAGACTAGATACCTGCTATGCAGTGAGTGCATTCAGTTAGTTCATGTGTGAACTTAGGCAAATACATCTAGTTGCAGTGAAGCATATCTTGAGATACTTGCGTGGCACAGTTGGGTATGGCTTGAGATATTTTCCTGGTGTGGATTTACAGCTGCATGGATATACTGATTCTGATTGGGCAGGGTGTGTCATTGATCGGAAGAGGACCTCTGAATGTTGTTTCAATTTGGAGTTTGCGATGATCTCCTAGTGTAGCAGGAAGCAGTCTTTAGTGGCACTGAGTATAGCTGAGGCCGAGTATATTGCAGCTTGTGTGGCAGCTCGAGAAGCAGTGTGGCTTCGGAAACTCCTTGCAGGATTGGTGGGACAATCATTGGAGCCGACTGTCATTCTTTGTGATAATCAAAGCTGTGTGAAGCTTTTTGTCAATCCTATGTTTCATGACAGAACTAAACATGTTGAGATCAAATACCACTATATCAAAGATATGGTATTGAGGAAAGCGATCTAGTTGAAGTATATCAGCACTGATGAGTAGTCAACAGACATTCTCACCAAGTCTCTCTCCAGGATAAAGTTTGTGTACCTTCGAGACAAGCTTGGTATGGTGGAGAATGAAGCCCTAACTGAGAAGGAGTCTCAGTATCAGTGATCTTCTTTAAGGCATTTCTCTTTGAGAGAGATTTGAGGTGCAAGCCCTTGTTAATTCATTTCTCTTTGAGAGAGATTTGAGGTGCAAGCCCTTGTTAATTCATTTCTCTTTGAGATTTGAGGTGAAAGCCCTTGTTTCCACCCTTTGGGAGAGCCATGGTGGATGTCATGTGTGTGACTCCATGACAACATCACTTGAGAGAGTCCGTGATGATTTTCTTGTACTTGTGTTTTCACCCTCTGGGAGAGCCATGGTGAATGTCACGATGAGGTGACTACATCACGTTGAGTGATGAGCACTTGTACATACCATACATGGGTGTGGCCATGATGGTTGATATCACGATAAGGTGATATCTTTCCTTACCACATATGGGAGTAGCCAGTGTGGTTGACATCACGATGAGGTGATATGTCTCATACAGCTGGAAGTATCCTAATGTTATAGAGCAGCATCAGGCTGCTACTTCCAGCACTTCTTGTCTCCTTGAAGACAATTCAAATGATAGCCTAAACGGCTATTTGAATTGTAATATATTATTTTTGAAAAGGCACGACTTTTATTAATGAAGAGGCGTGATCTTAAGAGGCCGAAATCATGTATGTTATGGATGCGATCTCATTAAGAGATATTTAATATTTGCTAAGTGTAGCCAACTTACATTTATGAAGAGACACCATTACTTGTGGCCGACATCATGCTCATTGAGGGCGCGATTTTGAAGGGTCATATTCTTCTATGAAGGCCGACTTGGTACTTTGAAGGGTCACGTCCTCCACTCCATCTTGTATATATATTCGATGGTGTTTCATTGTTTATGATTTCATTCATATTCATTTATTGTTTAAGTTTGGGTGTCTTAAGTGCGAATTTGTCTCAAGTGCAGATCGTCA
>VDFB02148010.1:0-29826 GCA_007258455.2 Sequoia sempervirens
TTAGCCATTCTTGCAACTTTTCTTCCTTCATGATTTATCATCTTGGACTTTTTCCTTCATTACTCCAAGTCATCATGCCATGGCCCCGACGTTCAACCTGCAAAACAAACATAGAGGACATCAAAACACTTTGTAATATAAACTCACCTTACTTGTCTTATTTTCATGTTTTAACTTCTAAGGGTTCATCATTTTTCTCTATCCAATGTTTTCTTTCTTCATGATTTTTTAACATCTGTAGGCTAGGGCATATAACACCTGTGCATCAAATTTCAATGCCTTAGACAAATTGCATCCTCCTCAAGGGTGTATTTAAGAGATGCATTTTAAAATCATCTCTTGAAAGTGTTAGCTTTAACTGCATCTTCTTCACTTTTCAGGATGACATTTTATCTAGCTCTGGCTTGAGCAAAATGTTTCATTAGGAAATGGCATCCAACTTCAAATTCATCCGCCAAGGCATTTTTAACACATTCTATTCCTTGCCTTAGAATTTTTTTTTAAAAAAATTCCAAAGAAAATTCATCAATTCGGTGCCCATAAAAAATGTTCACCTCGGAAGCCTCGGCGAAGTGTGGAAGACCTTAAAATCAATTCCTCATCAAAAACGTTCAGTACCCAGAAGAAAATTTCCTCCAAAAAGCATCAAATTCATGTGTCTCTAAACGAAGGGGTACATTTAATTTTTTGAATTTTAAACCTTAGAAAAATAATTTGCAACAATTTTATTCTTCATCTTCATATCCAGGTGGATTTTCTTTGCTCGGCCTTGATTTTTTTTTTATCAACCCTGTGAAGGTGGCATCCTTGACATATCCACAGCCAATTTTATTCATGCCTTAGCAAATTTTATCACCCCTGTCAACTTGGGCGTATTTTCCTCTAAGGAAGGAATTTAAATATTAACACTTAGAAAATATTTTATCATTTCATGCCCCAGTCTAGGCACCATCAAGGGTCTAACTTTAAATTTTAGACCACCTAGTCAAAATAATCTCAACACATCCTCCTTCTTAGTCCAGGCGCCTCAAAATATTTTCAATATTCCCTCATTAAGGTTAGGTGCATTTAGAGGTATCCACTTCAAATTTAAAATACTTAGAATATTTTTCAAACTCCTTTCAGTCAAAGGCGCATATTACATGGTGAGCTTCAAGTTTTAAATGCCTTAGTGAAATTTTCAATCCTCCTCTTCTTCAAGGTGCATATGGAGGGGTGCACTTCAAGTTTTCAAACACTCAACATTTTACAATCACCTCCTCTTGTCTTGGGCGCAATTCCACCCCTGAGCTTTCATTTTAACACTTAGAATAATTTTACCCTCCACTTAGCTTCAAGGGCGCATTTTAGACATTGTGCTTTGAGTTTAATGGCTTAGAATATTTTTCTATCTTGATGTCTCCTTCCTAGGCACACTTGAGGCCATGTGCTTCTAGTTTGAGTTCCTTAACATTTCTTTAACTCATCTCATCAAGCTAGGGCACATCTTGGAGGGTCCTTCTTCAAATTTGAAACACTTAGAAAAATTTTGAGTGCCTTCTTCTCCTTAGGCGCAAATGGGATGTCATGCTTTAAATTTCAAACACTTAGAAAGTTTTCAAGCTCCACTCACTTTAAGGGCGCATTTATAGGTAGAAGCTTTCATTTTCGAGGACTTAGTCAAATTTCCAACCCAGCCTCTCAAGTTAAGGCACATTCGACCACCCTTACTTCCAATTTTAACCACTTTGTAGAATTTCCAAGCATCTCCTCAAAGGTGGGTGCATTTTAGCATGTGAGCTTCCATTTTATCAACACTTAGGAAAATTTTACCCTCCCTTCTTCAAGGCGCATTTGGAGGGGTGAGCTTTGAGTTTTAGAAACTTAGAATTTTTTTAATTCAATCTCTCAAGGAAAGGGCACATTCAAGAGCATCTACTTCAAATTTAACACACTTAGAAACTTTCAAGGCCCTCTCTTTGACCCTGGGCGCACTTAAGGGTAGCAACTGCAAATTTCAATGACTTAGAAATTTTTAAGGCCCTCTCTTCAACTAAGGCACATTTGGGGGGGTGGTACTTCAAATTTCCACACCTTAGTATATTTTTAGGCTCCCTCCTTGACCCTGGGCACATATCATGGGTCAAGCTTCTAGTTTTGAGGACTTTTCATCTGTCTTTAGCTTCTTAGGGTGAATTTTGATGCTGGACTTCAAATTTTCTCAGACTTAGTGAATTTCATGTTCTTTTCCTAATTTGGGGTGACTCATTCATTCTAACCCTAGCTTGCCCTAACTTTCTATTTTTAGAAAGTTCTCCTCATTTTGTGTTTTGAACTGATTTCTGACTCCAAAAGCTTGATTTTTGCTTTGCTTCGAACCTCAGGATGTGGTTGAACTTTCGAGACTTGATGATTGCATGCACCTGGTAAAAATAGTAAGTACTTCATTTTCAAGCCTTTGTGACTCTGTTTGATTTGAAATTCGTGCCAAGGGGTTTCCTTCATTTGCTTGACCTGCTATTTTAGGCATGCTTCTGGAGGTGATTTGCTACTTATAGTAACCGCTCAATTTCACGACTTCCACAACTCCGTTTGACTTGAAATTTGAAAGTCGTGCTCCTCATTGGGTGACCTACCCATTTACACTGGCGCCTGCTATCGATTTACTATTTTTAGCCAGTTTCTAGAACTCCTTACTATAAATAGTAAGTGCTCTGATTGCCTTCAAATTTTACTAGTGGATAGCTTGAAAGATGCTGAACATATTGGGATACACCGGTTTTTGGAAATTCCAATTTTTTTTCCCTCATTTAGGGTCCCAAAGTTGGAAACCCTAATCTGACTTGCATGCATATCAAATGACCTACGTTTGACCTCGTTTCTGTTGCACTTCGCCCTGTTTGTGTTTCTAATGTGTTGGGATAGAGCTGCCAGAATGGAACTACTAAAAATAGTAAGTCATGAATGTTGATCATCCTGCTTTTCATGTTACATCATTTCAAAGCTCTAGAAAAACCCATAAAGAATCACCCAACATGCGTTGAAAACCTTGACATGCAAACCCTAAAAATAGCCACCGAAGACTAAACTTTGAAAGTCATCGTCTCATTTTGCATGTTATACCATAGCAAAGGTCTCAAAAAACCCAGAAGGAATTTTCAGACATGTATTGAAAAACTTCGCATGCAAACCCTGAAATCTACTCTGGAAGCTGAACTGCTAGAAATAGTAAGTTGTCTGTTTCAGCTCAAATTTTGCTAGTGGGAAATTTCATGTGTTATGAATGCAGTGTGACTATTGAAACTTCAAGAATGTTGAATGAACGCTTTGAATTGCACACTTACTAAAAATAGTAAGTTGTCGGAATCTGATGAAACTTCAGTGGAAACTTGTTGGTAGCATACTGACATCAATGTTAGTCTCAATTTTCAATTTATTCACTTCACTTGACCTTAGATTGACCAGAGAAAAAAAAACCCTAATTCTTAGACTTGGCCAAAATTTCACGCTTAAGCTCACAAACGGGCACATCCCCAGAAAGACAGACAACAGAAAGAGACAAAAAGAGAGGGAGAGACAAAACCAAAGCCAAAAGACAAGGAACAAAGCAAAAATTAGGGGGTCCCCATTTTGAATGGGGTGATGTGTGAAAAGGTCACAACACAATCCAATTCAATAATCACAATGAAGTGTCCAAATATTTTAGACTAATTTCACACAAGTCTTCAAATATCGAAGTCTTGCACGATAAAAACTTAAAAGGAACAATTTTACAACAATTTATTGGATATGTATGTGTCAATTAAAAAGAAGAGTTGCAGAGTGAGAAGAAACAATTTGACAATTTGTGTGTGATTCCAACTGATATATAAGGTTTTGATGTTGATACAAGTGAGAAATTAAGGAAAATTTAGAAATAACAATAAAATTTATCAAATCACAACTTTGATATCAGCAATAAACCCACTGGCATGCAGGGGAATAATATTTGATACAACTTTTAGAAAGGAAATTTCTCTATTTTCCAAAAACAGCGTGAACACCATTCATCACTGCTATAGAATGTGTGCACTTCTTTTTTTATATCAAGAACTAAAAGACATGCCTAACATTGTGAAATGACTCCTAAATGTTTGGGAGGCATGCCAAGATTCAATTGAGAAATTCCATAAGGACAAGAAATTAGATAAAATGTGTTTCAGAAATAAGAGCTACTCTGTCTTTAAGAAAATGTTCAACTTGGAAAGAATTGAAAAATAGAAGCATTGAGCAAAAGGTTGAACTAGAAATGTACTCCACTTCCAAAAACAATCGATTTCTCTGCCCTGAAAATTGAAAACTGGGCAGCCTAACATTTCTAGGTTGATCAAATAAGAGCCAATTTTTTTAGGTTGATTGAAAAGGCACAAAATCCATATCTTTAATAATTATTTTCTTAATATTTAATTCAATGTTATGTATACAAATGCAATGTCTTCTTTCTTGCTTCTGCAAAATTTTGGGAGTATACTTTTCTTATAGATATATGTCTCAAAAGTTCTTACCTTTCCCCATTTTGGGAAAACTTTCTCCTATGATCGAACGCTTTGACATTCATTTACATACTCTCACATACAACTGAAGGAAGGAAAAACAAAGCATACAGGATTTTCCAATTGAGTTCTGAACAATTCAATCCCTCACGGATAATTTGGAATATATCAAAGCTATGCATTCTACATAGAAAATACATAGGAAAACATTAGATTCATGAATCCCTAAATTAGAAGCAATAAAAACCCGAGAGCTCATGGTACAGTGTAAGTAGAATTAATTTGGCTCTATGATTATTATTGTTACATAGCAACCCAAAAGTACATATTCTTATGCAGTTGAAAGAAAAGCATAAGAAAATAGAGAAAACCCTAAACCTGTAATTCCCTATCATATAAAATTCTTTCCGCAGACAAATATATCAACCTGTTTATTTTTTAGCAACAGATAAACTCTGACAAATATTGTAACCTAGAGAGAATGTTTCCCAAACATATATTTTAATGCCCTCATCATTGGCTATGGTAACCAATGTCCTGCAAACCCACCATATCTCCTCTCCATGCAAACTGCTACCATGGCAACTCATTAACATTACTAAAACCCTAATCACCAATTGTCAGGGAAAAATTTGTAGCATGCCAACAAAAATGTGATGGTAGCTAATTGAACTAATCACTGCAATAAGCCCTTTGGGATCTGTGTGCTCTCTTGCCTCGTGAAACTAGAATCACATACTAACATTCTGTAGTAGTTAATCAATGCCAATAAAATCCCACCAAATTCTAGAGCAGTTAACTTGCGAGCACATTTGCATCCTAATTAATCATTGCTCAATAAATCCTTAAAAAATCTAAATTCTGATTGGTCAGTGTAGCTTGGATTAATCATGGTTTAACATTGAAGCCTCCCAATGGAACTAATAATAATATTTGGTGATTTATATATAACTTGATCATTCATGCTTAGAAAGTGTAATTGTAATTCCTCTTCTCATTTTTTCTTTGTATTCCTTTTAATTCATACAAAATATGGTTTATGAGTGTTTCATGAGTTCATTATATGATTCATGTATTATGATACATTGAACTAAAGTTTCCAATGAGGTCTATTTTTCCATCAAGGTGTTTTGATGGTGTATTCTAGATATTTCTATGAAAATGTTTTTATTATCATCGAGCGATGAGGTTTTATTTTTGTATTTTTTCATAAATATGCATAATGGGGTGCATATATTATGCTTGTGTATGTTAGATCATTTTAGTATTTCAACTTTATGTTTTGTTATATACGCATTTTGTTAGATTGTACCATATCATTTGTAGATGATTTATTGTAGATGTGATGATCTAATATCGTTTTGTGATTTATACCATGTTTGTCAAAATATATTGATTTAGCTATTATTATGTTGAGTAGGTGTTGCAAAGACGATTGTCATTGCACAAAAATATTGACTTGTTAATGTTCAATACAACCACCAAAGTTAATAGATCCATGGGAGGCGGTTAAGCCATGTCACAAACCCAATTGTTGTGTTGCACAACACAAGAAGACCAAGGGTGCACACCTTGCAACAATCCCCCCAGTGCAAGTGAGGGGTTCAAACATGTGACCTAGGATCTAATACCAATTTTTGCAAACGCGATTGTTGTTGCACCAAAATATCGACTTGTTAATGTCTGATACAGCTGCTAGAGATGATGAATTCATGAGAGGTGATTAAGCCATGTTATGAACCCAAGAATTGCACTACACAACACAAGGAGACCAAGGGCACACACCTTGCAACAATAGGTGTGTCAAATGTTTGACCTATGTGTGCAAGAAATTTATAGGTATTAGACCAAATATTGGCATATGGAGAATTTGTCATAGATTTCATTCAACCATCTCACCTTACTCAGTCCTTATGAATCCTTACATGTTAATTTGGGTCTATATCAATGATGATTCTAGGATATGTATGTTGTGAGAACTCATAGATTATGGCTAAGGCTTGTGTGTGAGCTTAATTTATTTTTACATTGTAGTTAAAGTTAAATTTTAAAATATATGTTTTATGTTTTTTATGGAATTTCTAATGATTGCATAGAAAAAGTTCTATTGCATTATTTTAATTTAGTTAGAATAAAATTAAATGTATTTAATTATACATCAAATTTAAAGATATTTGACTTAGTAAAATATTTTCATGTTGAAAGGTAAAATAAACGAATTTAATCAATATAACATTATTAAATTATTGATTTAATTATTATTGAAAATGTTAATTTTTGGAAGTGAGCAATTAAAATAAGAAAATAGAAGAGAAGAAAAGAATTTAGAAAAACAAATAGAAGGAAAAAAGAATAATTAAGAAACAAAAGACCTTTTATGGATTCATTTTATTTTTATTTTTTTGGCATTGTTCCATGCCCAAACCCCCCTCCTTCCTAATCTCCTTAAAAATGAAAAGAATAAATAAAATTTATTGAAAATAGATTGTTTGGATTAAATTTGGCTTGATCTTGGTGATTGCTTATGCGAGGTAAATGTTGTTCAATGCATGTGTCATGAAAATAGCTTCTCAAAAAAATAAAGGTATGTTCAAATTAAATCTACAATTTAAAAAATTCTTACGACCATCTCCACATTAGGTGGAATTATATGGTAGAATTTTGTATGAATGTTTTAGAATTTTAATATGCATTTTTAGTTCATGTTTTTAATTCTTGGAAAATGGAAAATTTGAGACCCTAGTTATGGCAAAACTTTTTAAAACCATTTTCCTAAAAAGTTCTAAAATTAGGTGGTTGTGAGCTTTTAAATTAAAACGATATTTAAAATTTAGAAGTATCTTTTATTAAATTTGAAGTTTTTTATTTTTGAAAATTTTGATGGGTATTGAATATGATTTCATTAATGGAGGCTTGATAATTTTTATGGTTTTGACCTTTTTGAAGAAAAATAGAAAAACTATGTTTTTGACCTCATATGAATTGATTCTTTTGTGGCATTATTTTCTTCTTAACATTTTAGAATTTTATATTTTTGACAAGGTGTCATGAAGGTTTGTGTTGATTTGTGTGTCATGTCTAATTTGTAAAATTTAGAGTGTTGGACTTTAAGATTATTATCTTTCCCTTGTTGTTGGACTTTGGTACTTGACATGCTTTATAAACATTCATGTATATGCTTTGATTCCATATGTGTCATGTGCTAACCTATTCTTGATTTGGTGTGAGTTGCCACATGTGATGTTGTATACTTTGATTGGCATTATTTTTCTCTTTTATACTTTATATGTGTGTGATTATTGGCCTTGATAGTGATGCGTCCATGACCACCTTCTCCATAACTTGGGGGTTTCCTAGAGTGATATGGATACCTATTGTTCTTGAAGATGGTAATATTGTGTAGAGGTGGGTAACATTCCTCATTGGTCCATTCTATAATATCTCTTAGGAGTTTGAAGAGTTCTTGGTTCAACATTTTATCTTATACCTTATTATTATTTGAACACTTTGGAGGTTACTCACTATAATTTTAATATTATTCTTTTTAATTTTCATTTAACTATTTTTTCATCTTCGCAAATGTGGTTCAAGTGCCCTTTGTAATTAGTTTATAGTTATACTTGAAGTGATTGGTAATGTGGGTTTTGATTCATTCATTTTTAGAATTAAACTTTTTAAAGGAAATTAATTATTTTCATTGTTTGGCATTTTCCCATACCATATACTGTGAGGTTGTTTGCATGTTTGTATTGCTAAAATATGTTTGAATTAAATTATTTAATTTTACAATTATGATTAGGGTATTTATGGGTGAATCTATATATTGCATTATCTTAATGATTATTTTTTATATCATTTCCTTTGGCCTATCTCAATGTTGGTATGAAATAAGCACGATCTTCCATTTCAGTTTTTGTATGTTGTGTATTTTAGTTCCTATTCTTCGTGCTTGGGAGCTAGTGCATCTTTTCTCATTTTTTCTTGTAATTAATGCCCTTCAAATGAATCTAGTGTGGTTAAATTTGTACCCATGATCCTCTGAAAATTTTCGTCAAATTATTTTGCAATAGCTCTTAAATTAGTGAGGTTATGCCTCATCAAGTGAATAAACATTATTTTCTAGTTTTATATGCTCTAGTAGGTTTTTGGTTAATTGATTTGTGTTAACTCCTATACCATTTTGGGTTATCAAGGTATTAGAGTCGCACCAACTTTGATAACATCCTATTGTCAAGATGTTGGATTTTGGCCAACTCCTATATCATTCCTTGTCATAGGGGTACCAAAGTTGGGCCAACTCCAATGCCATTTTTTATTAATTGGTATTGAAGTTGGGCCAACTTTGATGCAGGACCTTTGTTAGTTAGGGTATCAAAGTTGGTCCAACTCTAATACTACCCATTTGTTAGTCAAGGTATCAAAGTTGGGTCATGCCCAATTACTCCTTAGTTGTTAGGGTATTAGAGTTGGGCCAACTTTAATACTGCCTTGGTTGTTAGGATATTAGAGTTGGGTCAGCTCAAATATTTCCTTTGTTGTTGGCTAGGATATTGAAGTTATGCCAACTCTAATACTACCCCTTTTTAGATATTGAAGTTAGTCAGCCCAACTCAGGTACTATCTTTGTTATGTATTGAAGTTGGGACAATCATGTACCATCTTATAAGGTATAAAATTTGGGCCAACTTTGATATCATCTTGTCAGTAATCAAATTTGGACCAACTTCAATACCATCTTATTGGGTATCAGAGGGACCAACTCCAATATTATCTTGAGATATCAAATTTGGTATCAAATTTGGAAGGAATTCAATATGCTCTCAAATTTTCATAATGGGATGAAGCCCAAAACCTTTCTAAAGTATTCTAGGGTTAAAGGAATAGGGTGACCTCTAAGAAGAGAAAACTTTTTTGGCCATTTTTCTTGTATGTTGTTGTAGCCAAAGGGTTTAGAGGGTGGTTTGGTAGAGATGTTAAAAAGATGTTTCAAGGGTTTTAGGAATAATTTTTCTCTTTCATGCCTCATTTTATGTGTTAGCCTTGGTGTCTTATTCTAGGGTAGAGTTAAGTCTTTTTCTTGTGTCACCTTGCTTGGAGAAAGGGTGATGTTGTCTTGTGTGTGTTTGTTATTGTGTTTGACACTACACTAGTTGTGCATGATAATGTGTAGTGCGTCATGTCTTCAACTTTTCCTAGTTGTTAGCAAAGTTCCTTTTAAAAAATTGGTTCACTTGGATAATGTTATAGGTAGTTGGCTTGAGGCATGTTACAATAATCCTTAATGTGCTTGTTAACAAGGATCTATAACAAACACAAAATTCTATGCATGTCAAATCCATATTATGCTAGATTGAGCTTGAGCTTCACCAAAATTATCTAAGGCCTAGACCTCCATTATAACTTTCATAATTAATCTAGTAGATTATATGTTTTTTTTTTATATTTATTTTTCTCCTTTCATATTTTCTTGTGCATAAGGATTGACAATGTTGAAAAATGGCTTGGGGAGATTGTCATATCATAATGAACATGTTCTCGTTAGTTGACCCCTTGATTAGACCAACTTCCTAATTATCAAAGAATATCAAAGACAACAATTAGGCATGTGAGTGTTTTAGATGAATTTGATACAAATTTAGATTCATTTTGGTGCTCTAAATAAAGTGTTCCAAGAATGATTTCTAGATGATTAACTTATGTTCAAACAAATTTCTATCAAGATATAACTAATTGTCACAAAAACATGTATCAAATTGACTTTCGATGGTTAGTGGGAGAGGAAAGTTGTTGATAATTTTAACTCTGAAATTAAAAAAAATGAGTTAGATCTACAAGTTGTAGGATCAATCTTACACATTGCAAAATGACTTAAAATGAGAAATGATAGATCTTAAAATTAAAAATTGATATTTAATTAGTAATAAATAAGATAAATATATATAAGAAAAAAAAAAAGAGGGGCATGAATAAAATCAAATATAGAAAACTGATTTATAAAAAATAATTTAAAAAGTAAATAAAAACAAAACATATATATATATTCAAAATAAACTTAAATTTAAGTAAGAATTGTCATAAGTGCAAAAGCATTGCAAATACCTTTGTAGTACCTACTTCTCTCCATGCAAAAGTGAAATATTTTTTTGTGGGGAGATCGGAATTATTAGTGGGCCCAGGAACATGAACGTCCATGCTAGCTTTTAACGGACACTCGACGGGCCTTGGCTCTTTTGTAAACGGGAAGCCAAGTGTCTCATTCTATATGCCGCACGAATGCTCTAGAATAACATAATCCCATGGGTAAAGAGCAGCGGTTGCCGTAACCGCCAGAAGACTCTGGTGGCTTCCGAAACATCCAGAACTATTCTACATTTGCCACTACCTTCTTATGACTGCAACCCTTTATCATTATATATTTGCGCAATCTGGAAGAGGCCGAACATCAAGCATTTTAAGCATAAATTTTGAGCTGAAGAGCATTTATTTTGAAGTATTCACAAATGTCTATCATTCCAAGTCTTTGGGGCAGGAGATCCTCTGCTGTGTACGATCCATTTTCACTGGATGCGTGGGATCCTTTCCGGGCTTTTGAATCCTCGATTTTCAGGGACATAGCAAGGCCCTCGACGGAATTTGCAAGGGATGCAGCTGTTGTAGCCAATACACAGATCGATTGGAAGGAAACCCCTGAAGCTCACATTTTCAAGGCCGACCTTCCTGGTATTTATCAATTTATGAGTTTCAACTACATTTCTCTGTTTTGCTTGTAGAAAATTTCCATTTGTTTGGAGGGAAATTAAAATGGAATGTGTGTACTTTCTTTCAGGACTGAAGAAAGAGGAGGTAAAAATTGAAGTGGAGGACGGCCGAATTCTGCAGATAAGTGGAGAACGCAGCAAAGAAGAGGAAAAGAAGAACGAGAAATATCATCGTATTGAACGCTCGCGAGGTAAATTCCTGAGGCGTTTCAGGCTTCCCGAGAATGCGAAGGTGGATGAGCTGAAAGCTGGCATGGAAAATGGAGTGCTGACTGTGACAGTGCCGAAGCGGCGTCAACCTCAGCCTGAAGTCAAATCTATTGAAATATCTGGCTAAATAGAGAAACGGATCTTAAATTCTTACCGAGCTTTACTGCACCTTGTGAGGATTTTCGATTCGACTGATATTTTGTAATTTTGTGTGAAGTATTTTTGAGGTTTTCACTGTAGAGAACTGGATGATTATGTGTTGGATCACTGTTAGCAGTCTTGATATCTTAAGATCATAAGTGAATGTAGTTATTGTAAAAATCGAATATAATAATTACAAAATATATTAATATAAAAAATATTGTGAACATTTTTTTCTTGTTACATTGCAGACGTGCAAGAGGGCTAAATGAGGAAACACTATTAAAAGGGGAAGGTCTTGAATGGCATCAGAAGAAAGCAATAATTCGATCTGTTAATTTTTAATTTATGATGCATTTTTTTCAATTGACCGTGAGTATTTTGATTAAGGAGATCTTCCCTTACAAAATTTTAGGGAGGGGAAGAGGGGAGGCAGGGGAGGGTTTACAGGTGGAAAGGTGGATAAAACTATTTTAGCGCCTCTAATCATGCCCACGGTGTTAACGTATGTATATAAGAGAAACGGCCTTCAGTTCGCGGATCGGTACAGCCTTTTTGAGATCAATGTAAGACGACTGAATAAAACTACTTTACACGTGGGCAATTTTTTTCTTACAACTGACCCTGCACTGTTTGGAAAAGGAGGCCCATACGTACCTTGTTTCGAAACATCCATTTCCTTTCCCAGTTTTAAAAACATAACAACTAATTATTATGTTAAGAGGCATTCTATACTGGCATTAAGGATGAAGTGTAACATTTTTTAAAAAGAAAAATTAGATATAAATATATCAAATATTTATTTGTTTTCATTTTTCATTTAAACATAAATTTAAAAAATATAAATCTACAACATATTGGAAGAAGATTAAAATAATAATAATAGGAAATATAAAATAAGGGAAAAAAAATTATATGATTTATAATTATTTAACAAATGTAATTTATATTTCATCTATTTATTTATCTATTTGTACATTTATAAATAGTTTGTTTTGTTTTTATTATTTTTTTCAAAATTATTGATAAAATTTTGAGAATAGATTTGAAGAAATAAAATAACAAGCAAAATTTGACACCATTGATATGCATGACGTAAATAATTTATTAAAATTATAGATAAAAAATGTATTTTCATTGAATTTGTATACTTAACTATATTAGTTTTATTTTTGGAGGTTTAGACATATAATGTTTTTTTTAGAGTGTAGAGACACTTAAATGTTATTATTTTCTATTATTAATTTTATTTTATTTTAATAAAAAGGGGGTAAAAATTTTATTGAAAATCAGAAAACAACATTACAAAGGAAGAAAAGGACCGAGGTCCCAAGGAAAAACAAGAGCAACGAACCAAACAGAGATAAAACAACCAACACCATTATCTGTCGCCATTCACAATCTTATCCTCAACAAGAATATTTGTTAAATCAAGACGGAGTTCCTGAGGAACCAACTCCCACTCCTCAATTCTCCATCCCTCAACATGCTCAGAAGCCCATTTCGCCAAACAATCAGTTGCCCTATTCCACTCCTTTGGAATATGGACAAAAGTCACCATTTCCATCAAAGAACTAACCCGCAGAATTTGTTGCACAACCCTAGCCAACTGTCAGTTGACATCAACCATTTTCTACTCAATAAGCAAATTGATCAAAATCTGGGAATCAGATTCACAAACAATCCTTCTCCACCCCAAAGCATGATCCCTCTCAAGAGCGTCAAGAATAGCCAGCCCTTCCACCAGGTTGATGGTATGTATCCCTTCATAGATCGAAAAGAGGAAAATCACTGAGCCCAAAGAATCTCTACCAATCCCCCCAATACCAGCCGGTCCCGGATTGCCCCTTAAAGAACTATCAGTATTGATCTTCAAAACACCGTCAGGGGGAAGTTGCCATTTGCCATCCCTATCAATTTTTTGCTTCTCACGACGTCCTCTCTTAGCCCTAGTCAAAGCCAAAGATGACCCTTGAATCCCCAATCTCTCCACCAACTTTGTATCCCTTTTCACCAAAGGGAAATCCACTTCACACCTAACTTCCACTGTTTCTTGAACCATGCCCAGTAATCTCTGCCAAATTTGTTGCACCAGCCTCTGTCTCCCACGAAATATTCTTCGATTGCGTTCCAGTCAGATATTCCACAATAAGAAGATAGGCCCCACAAACCACACCTCCTGCTAAAAGGAGGCCACAGAAGGGGGTCGACCCATCCCCTGCCAAAACTCAATCAAGGAGGAAGCATGAACACAAGGATTTGTCCAAACACCCCACCAAAAATGCCAAAGCTGGAGGGCGAAAGAGCAACGAAAAAACAAATGGGTAGAGTCCTCATTAGCCCCACACATAACACAAACAGAAGGACCGTGGAAACCTCTCTTCCGAATGTTATCCCAAGTCAAACACTTATTCCAGGCCAACATCCAAACAAAACAATTATATTTTGGGCAAGAAAGCTTGTTCCAAACCTTCTTCCACCATTGAATTTCAGGCCCAACCAACCTATGAGACAATAACCTACTATAACTGGAGGCTATAGTATAGGTCCCCATAGGATTGGGGGACCAGGCTAGCATGTCATCTTCACGGAGAGAGCTACATCTTCGACTGGAGAGGATACTTTGCAGCACAGCACAATCCTCCTACAAACCAACATCTAGCCACTCATTTGGGGGCTTCCATTTGGCCATCTCCATCTGACCACAGGGGAAAAATGACTTAAAATCACTCACCCGTGACCAACCAGCCTCAAGAAATCTCAGACAAAGATTCAATAGGTTGGGAAACTGAGAGGTGATGGGAGGAAAACCATCCCAAGAATCATACCAAAATTGGACCTCTATCCCCTTCTTGCAGATCCAAAATAATCCTTCCTTAATAAGCACAACCCCTTTCTTGAGGGTGCCCCAAATCACAGAGCCCTTCCCCACAAGGGGGTACCTAGAAATATCAGGTTGAGGGTTCCTCGGGAGATACTTCTGAGAAAGAACCTTGGCCCAATTCTTATCCTGCTCATTACACCACCGCCAATACAGTTTAGCAGCCAAAGCCTCCCCAGTCAAAGCCGACTGCCTCAAGCCAAGTCCACCATATTGTTTCTGACTACAAACCACCTCCCATCTAACCAAACTCCATTTGGAGGACTCCAAGCAACCAGCCCATAAAAATTGTCACGCCACAGAATCTAGGTCCTTAAGAAAGCCCATAGGGGCAACCTAGAGCATGCATCTATAAATGGGCAAAGCCTGCACCACCGACTTAATCAACTGGACACGACCAACAAAGGATAACCATCGATGAGTCCAGTGGTTAACATTCACCCGAAATTTATCCAAAATAATCTGCCAAGACTCCCTAGGCAGTCTACTCACTGAGATGGGAATGTCAAGGTAAGTCAAAGGGAGAGTCCCGATCTGAAATCTCAAAGTGTGGGCAATCCTTTGCTGAATGGGGCCCGGAGTGTTGAAGAAGAAAATGGAAGATTTTCCCTCATTAATCTGCTGACCGGAGGAAATCAGGTAAGCATCCAAGACTCTTCGTAAATTAGAGGCCTCTCGCATTGTAGCCATCCCCATCAAAGCAGTATCATCCACAAATTGTAAGTGAGGTTGCGGAGGTAAGGTGCCACCCCACCTCCAACCTTGAATGAGACCAGACTCCACACTCTGTTTAGTCCATCTCCCCAAACCTTCAGCCAAAAGAATAAACAAGGGGAAAGAGGATCGCCCTGACGAAGCCCCCTAGAAGCACCAAAAAGCTCAGAATGACTCCCATTGATAAGCACTGAGAAAGAGACTGAAGTAACACAACTCAAAACCCATTGAATCCATTCTTCAGCAAAACCAAAAGCACCAAGAACCCACCGAAGGAAGGACCACCTAACTCTGTCATAAGCCTTAGCCATGTCCAGTTTGATAAACATCGCTTTTTCTTTAGAGCTAGCCAAAGAATGGATGACCTCAGTTGCAATAACAATCCCATCCATAATTTTCCTACCAGCTACAAAACCACTTTGTTCATCGGAGATCAATTCCTCAAGCCCCTTCTTCAACCTGTCAGCAATAAGCTTAGAAATAATTTTATAGATAACATTGCATAAAGAAATGGGCTAAAATTGGCTTAACCTATCAGCCCCCTCACTCTTAGGGATAAGAGCAAGAAATGTAGCATTTAGAGCCCTTAACATTTGCTTATTGTGTTGAGATTCATGAACCACAGCTAGGTCAAGTTTGATGATATCCCAGAATTCTTGAAAAAACTCAATTGGGAAGCCATCAGGACCAGGTGCCTTCCCTTTCTTCATATTAAAAGCAATCCCTTCAAGCTCTTCAAGCGAGATATCACTCATGAGTTGTCGATTCAACTCTCCAGACACGAGAGAGGGGATACAAGAAAGAATTTGCGCTTCCTCATGAGACCCCCCTTGCGAGTCCTCCCTAAAAAGAGATTCAAAGTACTGCAATGCCTCCCTAGAGATTTCCGGGAAGGAGGAGAGATGATCTCCCCTATCATTCACCAGACCAGAGATAGAATTGCCATGGTGCCTGGCTTTCACAGAATTGAAGAAGAAAGCTGTATTTTTATCCCCTTCTGAAGCCACTCAATTCGAGCCTTCTGCTTCCAATATATTTCCTCTCGCAGTTCCCATTCTTCCAACATTTTCACAGCCCGAGCCTCGTCCAGAAGCAACTCAGTTGTGACCCCATCCTCCCTTAACCTCCTTGTGATACCATCCAAATCAGCTTGAGCGGACGCCTTTGCATGCAAGACATTCCCAAAGTACTGACGATTCCACCGTTTGAGCTCAAATTTAACATATTGAAGAAGTTTAGCAAAAGCATACATTGTTGTACCATAGGCTGGTCTACCTTTTTTCCACCAATCAGACACCAAGTCATTCAAAGAAGGGTCCCACAACCACATGAGTTGGAACCTAAAAGAGGGCATACGAGGCACACGAGTTGACTCAATAGCAAGCTTAATAGGCCAATGGTCTGATCCTCTCCAATCCAAGATCTCAGAACAAGATGACCACATCCCTCCAACCCAGTAACAAGAGACCAGAAACTGATCTAATCTTTCTACAATGCAAAACTCACCAACCCGACGATTGTTCCAAGTGAACTGACCGTTGTTGGGTTTGATATCAACAAGATTCAAGGTATTGATATTGTCTCGAAGCAGCAGTGCAGAGGGCTCCAACCTTCCAGTGCCACCACGCTTCTCAGCCAACTCACAAATAGCATTGAAATCTCTAGCCAAAATCCATGGATGGAAAGGCAGCATGCTACGAATTAGCCTGATATGGGACCACAAACCTTGTTTACCCTAAAAATCTGTAGGAGCATAAATATTAAAAAATAAAATGACTTCCCCTGACTCAAAACTAGTAGCAATCATAGACAGAGGATTTAGAAGAAATCCACCAAAGAGGCCGGATTCTTCGAGGATTCCATAAACATGCCAGACCCCCAGAAGCTCCATGAGCTCCAATGCACTGGCACTCCCCGCTCCTCCACAACTTAGGTGCCAAACTTTGCATATTCTCAACAAATAACTTAGTTTCCTGCAAAAAGACGACATCAGGACCATGCCTTCTAACTAACTCATGAACCGCTTTTTGTCTAGGGTCGTTGTTCAAGCCCCGTACATTCCATGACAGAACAATCATTTCAAGGGGCTTGAAAAAATAGAATCCAGAGTCTTTACTGCCCCGAACTCCACCAAATTCTCACCTGCTAGTTTAATCTTTTCCATATCCTTTTTTCTACCAGGTTTAAAAAATTTCTCTGCCCCGCCCTTCTTAATATCTTTCTACAAAATGCCCAACTTGGGGGGGGCTTGGACTTCGTAGCTGAGTCTGAACCAATGTTCCGCCCAGGAACAGGAGAATCCACACCTATTGTTGTAAGAATGGCCAAGGGTTCCTGCACCTCAGAAACCCCCCTGTGCTGATCAGCTTCCAAATGTCGATAATCATCCCCTTGTGGATCCATTGAAGAATCAAGAACAAGATCCTCCTGAGCTAATCCCACAAGCCCTTGATCTAGGTTGATCAATCCTGGGTTCACCTCCAGTTGGCTGAGCTCATCCAAAACCTCAAATCTGTTGAAGGTACCTTCATCTTGCCTTTCTTTAAAAGGCCTCTTTTGACCCCTGTTCCGATTTCGAGCCTTAACCGGAGCAAAACCATCAGAAGCACCCACCTCATCAGGGGAGATGCTCTTCCCTTTATCTATTTCATGAAGATTGCTCGCAGGATGTGAAGGCTGGGACTCCCTAGGCTTATACCTTGGGCATCTCCGCTGCAAATGGCCATATTCTCGACAAAGCTGACAACGAAAAGGAAGAGTTTCGTAATCCAAATGTTGCACCTAAGAATAAGAGCCCGCACACATATCTATTGCATCAGGCAAAGGCCTACTTAGATCAATTTCAACACAAATGCGTGCAAAAGTCATTACCTTTTTACCCAAAGTCTGCGATGAAGTCCCAACAGGATTTCCAAGCACCGAGGCCATAAGGTGTAGCACATCCTCTCGACAGCATTCCACCAGAAACCTCGGTAAACGAACCCACACCGGGACATGATTTGGAAGATCCTCTGTGGGGTTAAAACCTGCATGCCATGGCTTGATAAACAACCCTACCTTATTATGAAAATAAGGGCCTCCCTCAAATACCCTATTGCGATCAACAATGCAATTAAATGTAACCATGAAATAATTGTTCGCTAGCAACATTATCTCCATTTCCCCCTCTGGCTCCCATGTCCTCCGGGCCCAAACCTCCAAAAATTGCAAGGAAACCCTCATCCCCAAAAACTTACAATATAAAGAGTGATTTGAATAATACTCAACATCTTCAACAATCATCTCAGCCGGAACAACCAGTTTTGGCCTCTCCTTGCACCTCTCGAGACAACCGTTAATCTTCGTAATCCGTAATCCATTAGATAACCCCAAAACAACAATCCCTGTATTTAGAGCAAACAAATTGTTATCGAAGGTCTTCATCCCTTGACTTGAAAATTTTGGGCCTATTGCTGCCTGAAAGTCCAAGTGAGGGCTCTTCACTAACGTCTCACCCTTTGAGCATGCCATCATGCCAAGCGAAAATTACGAACCCTAAAAATGGGTGAGGAAATCCTCCCCACACCCTTCCTCTTATCACTGCCCAACACCAAACCCCACACCTTCAATCCTCCCGACCTGCGCAATAGAAAGAAGAGACAAAAGCAACGGGCATGCAAAGCCCCTCTTCTATTATTAATTTTATATGAATTCATTTTTAATTAATTTATTTGAATATTGCCATATTAATTGACTAATTAGTTTAATCAATTAATTAATTTTTTTGTTATGTAAGTGTAATTAGGGTTGCTCCATTATTAATAGCATACCTATATTTTAAAAATATATGTAAAGTATGCCATCCTTCTTAAGGCACCTATTTTTAATCAATTGAACCTTAACCCAAATTGAAACTTAACCCTAAGCATAAAGCTATTTGAACTCTAATCATAACCCTATTTGAAGCTGACTCGGATTACTAGCTCATAGACAAGGACAAATTCTCTAGAAGAGTGTTTCAAGTTTGAAAAAGTGTAGATGGAAAACCCAAACTTTGAAATTTGTTAACTAATTTAATTATAATATCATGAATTCTATGAAATTAGAAAAAACTTCTAGCTTTTTTTGTTATAACTACATTGTCCAATATAAAAATGATTAAATTATATGATGTATTCTATACAAACAAACACTTATTAATCTTAAATCAATTAAAATTATTAAGAAATTAAAATTGGAAGATTTAAATTTGAAATCTTCTTTAAAATTTTAATTATTAGGGGAGATGACCCAATAGTTGTGCACCCTAACTTCGCGCTTTTAATTATCCTACATGAAAATTTCAAATCACTTACAATTTTTTATAGTAGCTTACTTGGCAGGTCATTAGCTTATAACTTTCATTTCAGGGCCACATCATCAAATATGATGCCACATCAACATGCCTTTTGTCAAGATGTCCAAAAAGGCCCCAAAAAAAAGTGCTAGCAAAACTTGTGCATTCACATCATGGGTAGTTGAGTGTTGATGTGCCATCACATGATTAGTTGCTTTTTAGATCAAAGGAATACATTTTGTTTAAGCTAGGGTAGTCATGTCACAACTATTGGACATTATATAAACAACTACTATCACAACTATTGGGCATTATATAAACAACTACTATCACAACTATTGAGCATTATATCAACAACTAATATCACAACTATTGAAACATGCTCAACTACCATCGCAACTATTGAAACATGTTCTAATTGTGAGATATTCGCCAACATGTAATTGCCATTAGGATATTTAGACTCTTTAATGCATAATTTTTTTAAGATTTATAAACAATTCATATGGACAAGAATCTACCCTATTTTTCAAAAATTTGATTTTTTGTGAATTGTTTATAAATCTAAAAAAAATTAGACATTAAATAGCCCTCTATCTAACTTTTCATAGTTGAGATTAAAATAGTGATTGCAATAGAATATTGTTTGAATTCGTGATTGGCATAGATGTTTTTATTGCTTTTATTCTATTGTTGACATTGTCTTTCCACAATACCTATTAATTAATGATCATATTTTTTCACCATAAACAGTTTTATTCCATTAAAAGAATGTGTATTTATGATTGTAGTCTTGATAAGATTGTTTTTGGATTGAAATTATACACATCGACATATAAAAGCAATCTTTATCAGTAATGTTTAATCTAGAAACAATCTAAAAAGATTTAGATCATTAAAATTCATACATACTATTGTACAACAGGTGATCAAATGACTTCCATTAGAGGTGATCAAATGACTTCCATTCTTTTAATATTTTTTCATTTCTGGAGCAGCAAACCCTAAGCGCTTGCCAAGGAAGGATTCACCCATCTAGGGTTTGATACCCTAGATGTTTGAAGACTAATTTGCATATTTGTGGTATGTACAATCTTAGTTTTAGATTTGATTTATAGGGCAGAAATTTGAGTGAATGTTTGGCATGTCTGAGTCCATGAATTCATTGAAAAATAAGTCCAACTCCGATTTGTAACAATAGAAGTTACCTACATAAAATCAGATATATATGTGGCATTTGAATGCCCTATCTTGTATTTTTCATAAAAGATTTCATGTTTGATATGAATATCAATTGGTAGCATCATTTGGCATGTTTATTTTTCATGTTTGGGCACTTGTATGTTCATTGTGATATTTTTTTTTCAAAAAATAAAAAAAATCAGAAATCAGAATTAGGGTTTGAACATAAATAAAAATAAGAATTTTAGGACAGATCCCATTGGGGATATTTCAATGTGTTAGCTCCAAAAGTGAACCAAACATGGTTAAGACTACATGAAACTTTGACCAACAAAAGAGGCACACATATAAAGATGGCAAGTCAACTCTGCCAAGAGGTAAAGAAAAGGTATAGTGACAAAGTGGCACACAATATATGTAGCTATGCACTCAAAATCTCTAGAGAGCATAGTGAACACCTTCACAATCAACACCAAACATTAAAGTGAAGGGTTTTAACTTTAAAAGACGTGTTTTTGATGTAAAATTTCCATAGAAAACTCCTCCATTCAGAAATAAAGTGTCAAGTCAATGAACAAAACCTAAATATAGTGTGACTTATTTTTACGCCATTTCTGGCTTGTTTCAAAGGATATGGATGAGGTTGCTTTAAAACACAAAACTAAAGCAATTATTTTATTATTATTTGCACACTAAAGGCTGTTGCTGAAGAGACCATAAATAAGTATCAAAAACACATTATACAAAATGATAGTTGGAGAGTAGACTTGCATTGCAAAAGTTGTCATTTGAAAGTGGAAGTCAACTAATGTTTTGTGCAATGAATGAATGTATGTAAGTTGATGTAAAGCCTATGCTGCAAAAGCTCATGTGTAAATCATTGACCTTGTGTTTGCAATTCCATCAAGTCAATTGAATTGAATAGCTTTGTCAAACTTCATGTTGAAGCTCAATGTCCATTGCAGAAATAACTTTTTGTGTCCCTTCAGCGATTGATTTTATGGAATCATCTGATGTTTATTTATTAAAATATTTTTTTATGCTAATGCTAATGTATTGGTCTCTGATTTAGCCAATAGCTAGTATCCATTGGAATTATTCAATTTAAACTTTATTTGCAGCTAATAATCAGTCTGTAATTTAACTGGTAGGAAATTGTGTTTGTCTGTGCTTGGGTGATTAGTTTTCCTTTAAATCTAAAAATCTGACTGTAAGCCTTGATTGTTGCCAATCTGGTGCTTGCACCCAAGAAAAAAACATAATCATTTAGCAATTTACATTTAATTCAAAATCCCCCATGAAATCTTATATAATATGCATTGTTGTACTAAATTCCATTAGTTTTAGGTTTAGTTAGAACTCAGACAGCCTCATAATTTGATGACAGTTCTATTGTATTCATTGTTCCAGTTTGAGTTGTCTCACAACAAACAAATTAAAACATTAACAAGGTGCAGGTCTCTTTACAAGCATAGAGGCATTTTTAAATTTTTACAGGTAGAAGACACTGGTTGTTTCTTGTATAAACCTGTCACCTTTGTCAGTACTTTCCCAATGAATAATTATTGAATTTAGAATAGAATGGGGCCCATTTTAGATGCTCTATTTTGAACTATCAAATGAAAAACACTACAAGAACTAAAGGGTAAAAACATGACTAGACATCAAAAGATATTGATAGTGTTCAATACCCCTATTTATTCTTTTTAAAGGAAGGTTCAACTGCAAACAAAAATAAAACCCACGCTAGAAAAATAAAACCATAGCAGTTTTTGCCCAAAAGTGTGGATCATTTAGCTTACTAGATTGACAAATCATTTAAGAATCACACAATACGTTTAAAAGAAAATGGAAAAAACGTACGAGCTCATTTCTTAAAAGTTGTATAACTATGACAGTATATCCCTAGTGCACTTATCAGGTCTTGTTTGGAAAGCAATACAATGTAAAATTAGATCAAATAACAAAAAAAAATGTTAATACATGCAGAATGGCCTAGTGACAAGTGATAAAGTTCTGACATAATGTGAAATGTCCCTATAAGCATATGGGGATGCTATCAAACTATGTGAAATAGCTCTGTGGCATATGGGGAAGTTATAAAACTATGTGAAATGGCCCTGTAGCACATGGGGAAGTTACAAAACTATCTTTGTGGGCACAAATGGTTCTGAGTCTCAGATAAATATTATGAACCAAGTAAAGATAAACTAAGTTTCACTAACACTCTCATGCAAGACTTTCCAAATTAGTGGCTAAGAGTTTAGTCTCAAGAATGCCAAGTGATGAAGTGCTAAATGGCTCTGTAGCACATGGAGAGTTACGAAACTATCTTTGTGGGCACAAATGGTTTGAGTCTCAGATAAATATTATAAGTCAAGTAAAGATAAACCAAGTTTCACTAACACTCTCATGCAAGACTTTCCAAATTAGTGGCTAAGAGTTTAGTCTCAAGAATGCCAAGTGATGAAGTGCTAAATGGCTCTATAGCACATGGGGAGTTACAAAACTATCTTTGTGGCACAAATGGTTCTCAGTCTAACAAACCAAGTCCACACTCCCATGTAAGACATTCCCAATTAGTGGCTAAGAGTTTAGTCTCAATAATGCCAAAGTGATGAAGTGCTAATGCTTCAAGTAAAGAAATTTACTTGAAAAGGAAGCCATTTCACTTGCATGAAAATTTGCCAAAGATGAGAATGAGAACTGGGATTTCTACCATATTCAAGAATATAGGGCATAACGAATATCATAGTCATGCATCAAAATTATATGTGCCAAAAAAGATTGTTGCAAAATGTAGTTCATTATTAACGTTGTGAAAATAAAATGCACAAACGACACTTTCCTACACCATTTGCAGAACACATTGTATAGCAGAAACAAATATGCAAAAAATAGGAGTTCCTTGCTCAACCAAGATAGATTGATACATAGAGAGGATTAAATTTTTAAACCCCTCTTGTGTTCAGGCACACAACAATGTTCAAAAGAAAAGAAAATGGTCCTCAACCACATATAATGCTAAAAACAAGCAAACACATATGAATTTTGGTCTAAATACACATTGGGTAACAAGGAGCACATCAATTGTTGATGGATGGATCTCATCAAAATACGGTAGAGCCGCCATACTAGAGTATGCAGGAAGGATTCCACAGTCGAACTCCACGGACATAATACATGAAAAGGTACCATCAGGTCCATTAAAAAAAATGAACAAAATCTCATCCCAACATAGTTCTGAGATATTAAATTCATTTCTCTCTAAAAAAGAAGTAAAATCCTACTAACGGTGCAAATGCAATATAACCCTCTTCTTTCAAAAGCAATAAAAAATATACAAATCAGCGAAGCAAAAGGCATATAGCTTTTTCCCTAAAACATAACTTAATTCTACAACACACCCTGGCGAATTCTGCAACCGAACTAATTGAAGACAAATGCACTACTTACTAAACATATACCAAATAAAAAATGAAAAAATGAACCTGTTGCACGATGTTTCGGGCAATCCCAGCACATCAGACGGATACTTCGCCTGCACTGTCATCTTCGAAACACAAACCTAGAAAAACTACGGGAAGAATTTTCTTTTCTTTCTAAATGGATCTTTTCCTCTCCTAATTAAATTCACAAGTTCGATCTGCCACTGCCTCTGCTTTTAACTGTAATCGAAACTTTACTTATAAACCACCATAACCTAATTAAATCGATGGAAAATCATAAAATCCATAAAATGCATTTGTATTTTTCATAAACCAAATCACCCCTACTTTTCTAACCAGGCTGATCAATGGGACCGGTGCCACAAAACCAAAAGCCACGGTTAGAAAAATAAAATTTAAACACCTGTACTTTTCTTTCATTTTCCAAAGTCAAGGGTTTGAATCTTGAAGGCCTAAAAAGCAAAGAACTTAGCGAACAATGCAAGCAACTTTTAATTACATACATACCTGTGCACTGGTCAATTTCACATGGATATAGAAGATTGCAGGTGGAGGGGAGTGACATATCCAGGGTTTGATTAATGGGAAAGCCCAGAAAATCATTCGCATAACTAATCAAAAAAAGAAAAAAAAAAAAGAAAACTATTATGGAGAGAAGAAAGTTGTATTGTGTTCGTCTTAGGTTACGGTCCATGACCAGATGCTTGTCGATGACACAAAGTAGATTATTGATATTTTAGTTCCAAACATCGAGATGTGATAGAAATCTTGAAAATAAGGTTCTCAATATAGAGTTTTAGATAAGACACTTCTTAAAGCCAAGCAATCTTCACCGAATCAAACAAAACAAAATTCAAAGAATAATAATGAAGGCTATAAGAATTGAACCATGAACCTACCTGGGGAGAATTGACATAAAGAATAGGATTTTTAGTGTCCAAGTGAGACAATTCTCCCATTTTACCACCAAAAATAGGAGCTACAAGGCAGGGGAAGGAAAATAGATATTTTATTTTCCTCTGGCCTTTCTTTACAATATCTCTTCTATCGCTTTTTACTATGGATTTTGAAGGTCGCAAAGGGTGAGCAGGGTTTTCCATCTTACGCAACCTCTGCCTCTCGAGATCATTAGAATTCTTGGAAACACTGTTCTTTGCGGCTTTCACAAAAATAGAAATAAAAACAAATAGGAATGAGTTTAAACGGTTTGCATTCCAACGGTTTGCATGAAATGGTTTGCATGTCAATGCCACTCCACAATTAAAATTCATAAAATTTAATGAATTTTAATTCCTGGAGATTTGAAGACTGACAAATGCACGTCAATTTCAATGCAACTTCAAAAACAGCACATGACCTCCACCTGCTTGTCATTTTCAATGCAGCTTCAAAAACTTTACGGAGAATATTCCTTGAATGATTTCATTGTATAATGCCTCTTGGCGTAATTAATAAAAAAGGATAAGATACATCGGTCTTGGCTTTGTTACTATTACATATGGTTCATAGAACAAAATTGAATCTTTCATGAGGAGCTCATACAATTGAATTCACAAAAGTCATTCCAAATCATAAGATGGTTACAAGTTATGTACCCTTTTTAGGAATTGTCAAACTTTCGTTGAGAGTGTTCAATGTTGCATCAAAGTTTTGGTTTGGGAATTGTTGAGAAAAGGGAGTCATTCCACCACATATTTCTCTTTTAGCACCAGGGGGATATCTTTTGGTTGTGGTGGGCTCATATCGAACCTTGCAATATATAAAACTTTCCAAGCCTCCCATATTTTGCTTCTTGAATAGAGTGAGAGCAATTACTTTTATAACTTCTTTTGACTCCCCAAGTTTTAGAGTTGAGAAGCGACACAATGTAGTGGGAGGTAATGTTTATGTTCACCCTATCTACCTTTATCATCCAATAAGTTTGCTCCCAAAATCCATTTTACTACCTTCAAGGTTCTATCACAATGCTCTTTTATTATTACTTTCAATTGTTGTGTCGCATCCCACACATGGTGGTTAACTATGGGATCAATAAATTAAAATGAACTTTTGAAATGTGAAAAGAGATTGTCAATGGACAAGTTTATCTGCAATTGCATTTAAGAAGGGATGGTGCCAGTATGGAAACGATATGGGCACCCATCATCCCTTATAAGAGGAACAAATTATCAAGTTTGAATATTATATTGAAAAAAAAAATAGAATCGTTAAGCAAATATTTATTAGTTTGAGAGGTGGCAATTCATTTATTTTCAATACTCCAATTGATAGGAGGGAATACTCCTAGGTTTCATCCTTAGCCTTAGAGATTAACATGGATGATCCTAATAGAAATATCTAATCATGGTGAAGTAACTTAACACTAATTACCTTGTGGGCGGCAGTTTTGTGTCTAACGAGTGAGCTAGAAAACCCTACCTACTAAGGTTTTGTAAAGTTAATTTACCATTCAAGCTCATGGTAGCCATTAACCCAATTAGACTTTTGGGGGCTTTGCATGGTTGTTGTCTAATGAATAATAATGGTGGTGAGGTTCAATCTCAACATACTTGTATGGAAGTGTCGTGGTATAGGTTCGCTAAACTGGGAATTGGTGCATAGGTATCCTTGAGAGACTATGTGAGGAGAATTACGTGTGACTTTGATCTGTTTGGAAGTGGAAATGTAGGCGGTCCTTAGGCGAAGGATGTACCTGTGACCTCAAGTCCATAGGGGGAGGGTTTAGGGGGGGATAACTCCAAGGGTTGGGGTTATTCCTAGATGGTTTTATCTTCCTCCTTCTCAAGCTCCAGTTTGAGACCAAATGGGTACCAAATGGGTATGATCAAGTTAAGATTACTTAATAACTTATATTTAATACATAATGTGCCTCTGAATACCAATTTAAATGAAGTAATGGATTTAACCACTTTACAATTGGTATTTCAATATATGTAAAGTCCATCTCGTGTTGGTTCCATGTAAAATGTATGTGTTGTGAAAACTAAATCCATATCTAGAGGTCTTTATGTATAGGCTTGTGTATCTGTTGATTGTGGTTGTGATTGATGTTATGTATGACTTGGACAAATGTGAACCTCTGGGATATTTGAGCAGTGATAGATAGTCATTAGACTGTGCCAATGACCGATGTTTGGGTTATTGCTAGGGACTATCCAACGTTCACCTAGTTCACAGAGGTGAACATTGCTATGGGCTACCCTGGTTATGATTAAGATATGGTAATGGTTGCACAGGTAGGGACCCATCCATGCAGGTAACAATAATATGGGGCTAACCATTATATCGAAGAGGTTCATTAGTTGTCACTGAGTGCACGGAAGTGACCGAGGCCAATGTTACTCGGGATTGTGAAGAAGATAGATGACAATACCACTAAGGTCACAAGGTGGTATATGTCGGGAGCTACTTCCTCTTGGGTGGAAAAACATGTCATTGGTGACCTATAGGTGATTGAATTCAAAATCCACCAAGTTATGGTAGGTTCACTACTTGTGGAAAACCTTGGGATGGTGGATGGACTTGCGGTGTAGTATGGGATGCATTGAACCCCCTCCCAGTTGTCAGACTATATAGTTAAGCCTTGTGGAGTTGAGGACAGACCTACGGTGTAGTATGGGATGCACCGAATCCTCTTCCCATTATTCTATGCTATTCTTCTATCTAGGATGCATTATGGACATGTGTTAGCCATTGTAATGTGTAAGTTTGTCTTTGTGTATGTGATGTATGTTGGAGCTCATCACTATGTATTTGTGATGGATGTTGAAGCTCGTTACTATACATATGTGATGTAGGTTGGAGTTTGTCACTATATATTTGTGATGTATGCTAGAGCTAGCCACTAATGTATTTGTGATAGGCATATGAGCTAGACACTGTTATACTTGTGATGTACATGAAGAGAAAATTATCGGTGTACTTATGATTTGTATATGACCTAGTCACTATTGTACTCATGATGTGTATGAGCTAGTCGGGTTGTGTATATGGAGGTATGCTCATAAGAGATTATGGTATGAATGACCACTTGTAAATATTGTGAATGTTTGTACTCTAATGTTGGTACGGACCCAACACTTGATGGCAAGTTAATATAAAAAATTATCTCTATATCATTAACTAAGAAATAACTTATGGTTAATGAATAAGTCATGGGTTAAAGGTGAGATCATAGATCTCATACAAGAGAAGAGATTGAAATCCCTCTAACGTTGTGGAGTGAACCATGAAGCCTTTGATTTCCATGAGGGGATATGTAGGCAAGGTGACCATGAACCCTTGAGGATTAGGTTTGGGTCTAGGAATGACCCTAGCTGTATGAGCTTAATACTTTTGAGTGTAACCCTTTAAGTGGTGATGTTGATTTATTGTCACCAGGATGAATGAAGAACTTTAGAAATTAGTGTGCTTCTAACTTAAGATGGAATATGTTTAGTTGGTTAAGTTGGTAGTTGATGCTATTGATTGCAAAAAAAAGAATTGTAATGCTTGAGGGGCATATTTTATATTGGTATCAGAGCAACCAAGTTCAAATGTTGGACCTATGAAGCTCACTTGACTTTGGATAAAGTATGTTGCCTTACACTACCAACTGACCATAACTAAGTTGGCCACTTAATATGTATGGAGTTGTTTTGCATATCTTAAATGGACTCTTAACCTTGTGGGAATGCATGGCTAGTCCTAACCAAGAGAACCTGAATGGGTGAAAGAAAAAAAGAAATTTGGATATACAAATTGTAAATGAAAATCAGAGTGCATAGCGGAAGGATAAGGTATTTGGTGATTGTTATATCCCTTAACTCCCTTGTTGGATTTTATTTTACCCCTTGTTGTGGAGAGAATTTCATTGTATATTTAAGAATATTAAGAATATTTCCCATGGTATGAGCATGAATTGCTAGAAACATAAAATGAAAATGTGATAGGTATAATTTAAAGTTAGAAATCAAGCAACAAGCGAAGAGTGCAAATAAACAACTAAAACAACCTACACCTCAAAGATTAGCCTAAGTTGGAAACAATGCAAGACAAAACAACGAAATGGAACCTTATACCTTGCGTTGAGTCGATCCTTTGGTTGGCCCTTCGATCTTGGATGTGTATGCTCCTTTGATGGCAAGTAGATGCAAGCTAAATGATGTTGTGAGGATGAGTGCAAGTGGATGAAAACATGAAAATGGCTAAGTGTGGATTGAGAGACAAAACTGCAAGAGTTTGGCTAACAAAATGATCTCCCAAAATGAGAGAAAAGAGGGGGTATTTATAAGATTTTTGAGAATTCCTAGGGGAAATGGAGGGTCAAGATTGAGCCACCAAATATCAAGATGTAGGGCTAAGGTGAGTTGAGAACTCACAAGCCCTCACATCTTGACATGTGGCAAGTGATATAGCCCTAAAAGGTGAAGTGGACATGAGGTGGAAGGAGAAGGACATGACATGGAGGGGGGTACAAAGTACCTTAGGATTGGACAAGATCTCCTCATAAAGGAGGTCCTTGTCCCCATGTGGGTGAGAGGACATGTGAGGAATTAAAAATTCCTCAAATATTCTCATGGGGAGATGGGAAAGAATTTACATTAAATGCATTGGGGATTAAAAGGTGAATTAAAATTCACATAGGGAAGGGATGCCTTGTCAAAGGGAGAAAGCCTTTAATAAG
>VDFB02148011.1:0-25561 GCA_007258455.2 Sequoia sempervirens
TATAGATGAGCAATTCAGAAGCCTGAGGAGAACAAAGACATTTTATATGAGCTCGTATGTCATCTATATGCTAGCTCGGATGACGAAGTATAAAGGATTGACATACTAGGAGCCGATTGGATGTGGTTTCGGTCAATTTAAAATCCATGAAGCTTGCAGGCAGCTGCACCTGACTGATACCTCCAGCTTCAAGAGAGTGAACGATGCTTTCACTATGCACATCACCAGGACTCTTCAATGGAGAACACAACAAAGAATATCCAAGGATGCACAAAAGTTGATTGAAGAGTACGGGTATTGGTTTATCCAGTTCCCGGAGTTCACCTACATAAGGCTGTCGGGGTTCCATTCATACACCTACAGATTGCCCAGGTACCCCACGGACAGGATGGTAATGCTTGAAGTGTCTAGGCAACTCATGGCCTATTTCAAAATCATAAGGAAAAAGAAGAAAGGAGGATTGCACTTCCCTATTGTTATGGGAAATTCACTTGAGAAGTGCCCATCTTTGCAAGCAGCTAAGGAAGCAGAGGAGGAATTACAATTTTATCACGTCACTCTCCACACCGGCCGACAGGACTTTGATCCTCACAGAAAGATTGGAGTGGTGTAGGGTGAAGAATATCGACACAAAGCCCATGTTGAGGATTTTTGGGCAAATGCAGAAGATGAAGCTGAGATCAGAAGGAGGATGCTCTCCAAATTACCTCTAAAATTGATCAGGGAATGCGAGGTTGTCCAAGTTCCAGATCAACTAGATGAGGACGTCCATGTTACACAACCTAATGATGAATCAGTGAGAGGCACGCCGATCCCGCCACCTGATTGGGTGGAACCGGAGATCATAGACTTGGACACATTGTCTATGCAAGTCTTAACATTCACAAGGAGCTGGGTGGATAGACATGTTCATAGGCTTAAAATAAAATCAATTTCCCTCACGTACAACCTCATGGGAGATCACAAGCCACTGACATCAACAAGGAAGAGAAAACAGATTGCCCAAGCTACAGAGCCATAGGAAGAGGAACTAGTTCAGCTAGAGCCTCAAAGGACGGAGGAAGCATCGCTTACACAGCTGTTGGCTCACTCTTCCAGCGTACAAGAAGTTTCAATCTTTGCAAGTCAGGGGTTAGAGTGAATGAAGAGAAAGAAATGGAGGAAGTTGACCAGCCATTGCCTGGGGAGCCTGATAGTCAAAGCACTAATGCTCCTAGGAGTGCTAGCCAGCCGAATGAAGATGAGGAAACAAAAACAGACACTCACCTGGATTGTGCAATTGAGCCAGCCTTTGAAGATGAAAACACTACAGAGCTTGAAGTTCGGGATCTTGAGGATAGGCAGCACATGGAGATGGATGAGCCTCAGCCGAATGTTGCTGAAGAGGAAATTCATGAAGTAGAAGCAACAAAACAACAGCCACTTGTCGTCTGTAGGGCTCAACAAGATGTTCCAAATTGTCTCACAAGTGCAATAAGAAGAGATCAGGAGGACGACACCGACCTAGCAGTAGAGATGGAAGAGCTCCTTAATAGAATAAGCGGGTCACCTAAGAGGAAAAGAGCCAGAAAATACTTCAGGATGGAGACGGATGAGTCCGGTTCCCGCACTCTTCATGTTGCGGTTCCGAAGGAAGAATGTGATCGAGATGAAGCAATGCCTGAAAATTACACGATCACTACAGTTGAACTGGGGTGCCCTACTGGAACACAAGTGATTGAGGAAGCTGGAAACTCCTTCCAGGCATTGAAGGATAGACTACTTCGAAAGGGAGAAAAATACAAGAGGATGAAAAGGGAGCATAAGGCGTTAATTGGGTATGTGCAACATCTAGCACATCCATGTGCTCAAGAGAACCCAGCGGTGGATCTTCCAACCGAGCTTCCACGAGAATCAATTAGCGGGCTTGAGGAGATGAAGAGGGCAATTCAGGAGGGAGACAAGTGGATTGGCGGTGTTTGTGCTGAGGCTGAGAGATTCATTGAGGATCTTGTCTACTCTTTCCAACATGCTTCCAACATCCTCTCCCGTATGGAGAACATTGAACAGGCATGGAGTGATACTCACATTTTTCAAGATAAGACTATTCCACGCCTAGTTGCTCTGATGCATATGCCAGTGCAGACTTTGATTGAAGGAGGGCTGATTCAGGCTGGAGATAGATATGATTTTCTAGGCTGGTATTCCGCGGCGTTCACCGGCCGAGGTTTCTTTGACATGGCAAGGATAGAGTCAGTCAAGATCAGGAGGGCCATGGGAAACATTTAGGAGGGCATCTTCAACACGCTGGAGGCAATATTCACAAAACGGCTAACTCCTGAGGAGGTGACGGTGGATGGTTTGAAGGGAAAATTGCACCCATTCTTCTCCGAAATGAAAGTATTTGCTCAAGTTGACTTTGAGAATATCTCCACGTTCTCCGCTATTATTCAAAGCACACAAGAATCCATCGAGGCCTAGAGAAAATCTTGTACCTAGCTGGAGCAAACAATTGCCATCCTCGAGTACCAGCTTAATCTTACTCCGGCTATTTCTGAGTAGGAAGTTGATGCAGTGTTGGCCCGGTTTGTTTCTTTCGCGGTCAGGGAGAAGAGCAATGGAAACAAGATCCTAGACGAGAATCTTCTACAAGGGTAGTGGGCATTAATTGCCCATAGTGGTCAAGGGAGGAATCTGTCATTTGGTGCTCACTAATTGCACCACTCCTCCACCTTCTGGCGGTTATTAGGGTAGAATCTAGTCTAGGGCATGTGTGGCTCGATTTGAACCGTCCATTGTAATTTAATCTGGACCGTCCATTGAGATTGGCCAGCTATATAAAGGGGACTCCCCCTCATTTGTACATTATTAGATTAGAGATCAAAGAATAGAGTAGAGAGACTGATAGTATAGTTGAGATAGCTTAGCATAGTTTGTTAGCATAGCATAGTTTGAAGGAGAAGGAAAGTTTTCCCTTGAGAACTTTGTAAGAGGTTGTTGTAAAAACTATCATAATAAAAAGAGTTTCATTGATGATGATTTCGTCTTTTGTTATGAGCAGCTAGCAAGATTTCTTCATCCTTCTACTTCAAGTAGGACTTAAATAGAGTAATTTTCATTTTCATGCAAGTAGTTGATTGTGGATTGTGGTGTTTGATTAAAGCAGCTTTGTCTAATCCATACCACTAGCAAGCTTACTGATGGTAAGTTTGCCTTGTGTGGTCAACTGGAATACTTTTCAAACTTAACTTCGATTACGATTCATGTGTTTGTATGTGTTGTCCTGATGGTATGTGCATGTTGAGTTGTAATCTAAATACCTTTCGCTGCTCCCTTGAAGATTGCACCGACTTTGTTGAAGCTGTCCAACGCGAGGCAAGGCAAAGTTCGGTTGAAGTCTGTTGAAGTCAAGCCCTGCACATCTTGCACTTAGACTAGGACATAAATCTTCTAAACCCTGCACTCATTTAATTTCCGCACATTTCTGGTTAGTATAGGAAACACGTATCTCATCGCCAAATCATTCGCATCACGCACGAAAACCCCTTTTCATCATTAGTCTGTTGTCAGCTGCTAATTTCTGAACAATTGTGTAAGTCCCCTCGTGGAAACAACATATCACAACGAACCAACTAAGTGTACTCCACTGCATTGAAGGAACCTTGGAGTTGAAAGTACGATCTCTCTCGCAATCTTAGCGTACGGAATACTTTGATCAAGAGAGAATGGAGTAGCCGTTGGATACTTTATTCTGCTGTTTGGTGTTGGTCACAAAAATCACATCAACACCAAGGAAGGGTAATACAACGATATGAAGCCTCTTTGTCTGAAATTTTCTCTATTTTCAAGTCAGAAATCTTGCTCCTAGTGAGTTCTGAAAAAGCTATTCTTGTTTTCTGTTAGATTTAGGAAACATTTGAATGGAAACTTTTACAGATGAGAACTCTTTCAATATTCTTATAGGGTGTGAACTATTACTATAACTCAAGAAAATTATTTTTTAATGTATGAAAGCCTTTAAAATCTGAGAAGAAAACTAAATGCTGTAGTCATCTGAATCAGGCAGGATGATCAAAGAAAAGGGAAACTAGAGCTAGGGAGCTTACATTCTATTGGTGTGCTTTTCTTCTGTTTAAATTATGTTTTAACCCAAACATGTGGCTGATACTGGAAAGTACTGCCAATCTGAACTTATGCATTGTGTGAACCTTACTTGGGATTCACATTGATTAATAAGTGGTATATTTATTTTAAAATTTTATCAAAATGGGAAACAAATATTTATCATGTTCTACTCTAGTTGAATCATTTACAACTCCATAGATAGGATACAATACAAAAACTAACATCTTTTACATGGTGATTCTTGTAAAAAACGAAGCTAGTTTTTAGCATAGATAAGAATATAGACACAAATTGCCTAAAACACAGAAAAATATGATATGGTTTATTCAAATAAACATTATTGAATATAGATAAGAAGAAGAGGTTGCAATGTGAAAAATAGAGGACTGTCACATAATAGAGTCATACTTGAGGTTTACAAGATGTCAAACACGATAAGTCAAAATCTGTCAGCATTACATGTCCATCCCTCTGAATCAACACATTTTCTGGTTTTAAATCTCTATAAATTATGCCTGCAAATATGCATCCAATCATGGTATAAGTGTAACTCTTAAATATACAAAGAAAATTTAATTACTCTAAATCCAAAATTATAAAGATGAGGTCTTGTCGTTAGTCATTTCAAGCAAGCCTACAAAGATCAAATTAATCACTTTAATTGTTTGCATACCCAACTTTCTACAATTTTATACAGCCTATTGTTTTGATTATGTGGATGCTTTTGTCAAAAACACTTTTGGACAGTCATAAAAACTAAAAGTGACTGATATGTTTAATTAATGATTATGGAGGAAGTTGTGTGAGAATTATTGTTGGAAACATAATAATTAGAAGTTTCCTTTACATATTGCAAAATCTTCTTCAATTGAGTGGAATTGGATTGTATATTCATTTATCCACTTAGTGAAGCACATCCAATTGTGTGCATTTGAACTTGTGCATCTTATCATGCAAGCATCTTGACCATGAGGAAGGGTGACCAGATGTTGGATGTTGATCCAAAGTGTCCCAAGTTGGATGTTTCCATCTCCCAACTTTATATAATTGAATTTAATGAAGAGAGACAAGCTACTTCTCTACAAGAGTTGTATAGTGCAATTAGTAGGAGTAGCATTGCAATGGCTATAGCTTGAGATTCTAATGAACCAAGCAATGATTTCTATGATGTTGATGAAGATCAATATAATGATTTTATATTGAGTTTTTTGTTCTGATTAAGGTAAGCAAGGATTTTGAAAGGGCCCAAACACTTGTACAAAAAGAAAGATTAAGCATTAAGCACATCCATAAAGCAAAGGACAACCATGAGGAATAACGATGACACAACAAAACTTTACAAACTACCAACCCCAAGTCAAGGTGGTTTGAAGACAAATTGTTCCAACGATTTTTGTTTAAGCATAGTGCAAAGATCCTTTTGCCTTAAAATTCTTTTTTGGAACAAGGAAAATTCATAAGACCACAAGCCGATCCATCATCCAACCCCGAGACCTTAAAAGACATACCCATCACCATAGACTCTATATGAGATTTCCTCCTATTTTCTTCCTTCTATATATCCTCAATGGTGGTAATGTAATAATCACCCTTAATTTGTTTTTTTGAAAAACTTGTTAGCCCAAAACAGAATGAAATGCCAAGCACTTCTTTTCCACTTTCTGATCACCAAGTTTCTAGTGTGGTTGAGCTGAGCATACAGTGTACAGGAATACAAATTCTTTTGAAAATAAGAAGCTGAAAGTAGTATCCACTTATTCAATGGGGTTAGCTAGCACTTCCATTTTTCAATGGGAAAGCTTATACAATAGGGAAAATGCAAGCAAGCTCTTCCACTTTTCAATGTTGAGCAAATACAACAAGAAAGAGCAACTCTCCCACTTTTCAATGGTGAGTGAATACAATAAACTAGAGAAACTCTTCCACTTTCTAGTGGTGGGTGAGAACCAATAAGCCACTTATTCAGTGGGGTAAGTAACAACAAAATACCAAGAGCAAATCACTAGCGGTACTACCACTCAATGTTACAATGTTAGCTCATTTGAAAAGTTCTAAATTCAAGATATGCATCTACTGTTACAAGTATGGCCATGAAATAATGTAATGTCCCTTCTTGTTGGCCATTGGGAAATTATTTTAGCCTCTATTTATTCCCGAAGGTTAAAAGGAGAAATAAGGGAATAAATTATTAAATTAATTATTTATAAAGTTATCTCAAAAATAAATATCATAAGATGACTTTATATTTAATTAATTTAATAAAGTGACTAAAAATAAATTATATCAAAAAGTCACTTAAGTTAATAAAATAATATTTTAATTCTAGACACTTCTTCGAGGTGATTGCAATTTCTTTAAAAGGAGCTTTTGGAGAGCATTTGAGACATCTTGAGTTGCATATTCACATACTTGTGTTGCAGAGCTTGAATGCTTGACATCTTGCTTGAGAGTTTGAATACTCTAAGTTACTAGTTTTGGTTGTGCAATATCAAACCTAGTTGGAAGGGAGTGAGAGATATTTCAATCTTTCACATTGGAGCAGAATTTTGTGGCAATTGGCTAAATTTTGATGCTAAAGAGTAAATTGAACCAAGGAGAACACTTGCAGATTTGGATTGAAGAAATTATGTGTTGGAGATGGATGGTTTCTAGTGAAGAAGAGGAGTTCGATTCTTGAAGGATAAGTGCAGATTGGTTGAATGATTTCAGTCCTTGTTACAAGGATGATTTTGCTGATGAGGAAGATAATTATTAGTGAAATCAAATTTGTTGCTGGATGAATACAATTTCTGAGTTTCCACATCAAGCTGGGCGCACTATGTCAAGGGGCGATTTTGGACTTTGAGGGCTCCATAAATTCTGAGAAAATTTGAGAAGGGTTGATTGGCATCAAGAAGGTCAGGTGCAACATTTGGAAGGTCAAATAAAGCTACTTCAAAGAGATTCGAATTTTTCTTTGGCTGCTGCAACACAAACAAGGTTCCTTCAAGTTGTCAATATAGTGCATATTAGATTATAGTTTCATATATAGAATATTGGCTGATGTTATCAGCATTTGAATATTGTAATTACAGTCATTGTAAGCTCAAAGAAATTACATTTGAATGGTTGTAGTAATCATAGTTGATTTGCATTTTATTTCAGTAATGAAAGATAGTTGAAGCAATTATGTTAGCACTCTATATTCAGCTTGTAATCTCTTCATATTAGTGCAATTTGATATTGGAGGGATAAGGAGTTTGTTTGCAAACTAGTCAAAATGTCTCTCATATGTAATTGCATTTCATTGTGCTAGTTTGCATGCCAAGTGTTTGTGAAAATGCCTCTTGGCTGTAGGTATGCATTTTGCATCAAAATTTCATATATATGCATTTGAAAATACAAAAAAGAATTGCATATCATATTAGATACTTGTTTAGTTACATTTGCAATCATTTTCAAGCTTCCAAATACCATTGGCATAAAAAAAAATCAAAACAAAACAAACTGAAACACACTATCAGCAAACCAGAGGTTGCAAGAAAAGTGTTTGACAAAATATCTAAGGCAGAAAATCAGAGTTTAAACATCAAATTTGTCAAGGCACTTTATAGTGGTATCAGAACAAGTTTTCCTACCAGCCTCTGTGGGTGACGAGCAAAGAATTTTCAGACATTCCGAATCGTAGCCCATTTGATATTGCTTACAACAAATTGAAAAAGGGTTTGAGTCCATTTGAACTCATGGAGGAAAGTGTTGTGACCTTTTCACACATCGCCCCATTCAAGATGGGGACCCCCTAATTTTTGCTCCATTCTGGTCTTTTTTTTTTGGCTTTGGTTTTTTTCTCTCTTTGTCCCTTTTTTGATGTCTGCCTTTTGAGGGATTTCTCTGCCTTTGAGTTTAAACGTGAATTTGGCCAAGTCTGAAAATTAGGGTTTGTACTCTCCTGGTCAGTTCAAGGTCAAGTAAGGTGAATAAATTGAAAATAAAGACTAACATTGTTGTCAGTATGCTTCCAGCAGGCTTCCACTGAAATTTCATCAAATTCCGGGTACTTACTATTTTTAGTAAGTATGCAATTTAGGGCATTCCTTCAGCATTTTTGAAGTTTCAATAGTCACACTGCATTCAGAACACATCAAGCTGCTCGTGTGCAAAAAAGCTGAAACGGAAACTTACTATTTTTAGCAGTTTAGCTTTAGCTTAGATTTCAAGATTTGAGGCTTGCAGAGTTTTTTCACATGTTTAGACATTCCTTCATTCATTTCAGAGACCTTCGCGATGGTATAACATGCAAAGTGAGGTGACGACTTTCAGAGTTCAACCTTCGGAGGCTATTTTTAGGGTTTTCATGTCAGGGTTTTCTTTGCATGTCTGCATATTCCTTATGGGTTTTTCGAGAGCTACGCAGTGGTGTGACATGCAAACGAAGATAATCACTCCTTCAACAACTTGCTATTTTTAGCAGATGCATCCCAACAGCCGCCTCCCAGCACTTCAGAATCACGAGCTGATCGCAATGGAGCAGAAATGAGAACAAACAGAGATCATTTGATATGCATGCAAGTCGAGTTAGGGTTACCAGCTTCGGGACCCGAAAAGAGGGGTAAAAACTCAGAATTTTCGAAAACCGGTGTATACCATCGCGATCAGCATCTTCCAAGCTATCCGCTGATAAAATTTGAAGACAAAGGGAGCACTTACTATTTATAGTAAATCATTTTGGAAACAGGCTAAAAATAGCAAATCAATTGTAGGCGCCGATGCCAACAGGCAAGTCACGTGGTGAGGAGCACGTCATTCGAATTTCAAAGCAAACGGAGTTGCGGAGATATCAGAAGCAGGCAGCTACTATAAATAGCAAACCACCTTCAGAAATGGGGTAAAAATAGCAAGCCAACCCGAAATAGCAGTGTCAACAGGTTGATGAAGTCGTAAAGATCCAACGTTCAAAATTTCAAATATTCTAAGGCAAAAAGATATCCTCCTCACCCATCAAAATGCGCCCATGCAAGAATAAGCTTGATAAAGTCAAAGAGGTCAAAGAGTTTCATCCTCAACACATAGCAAAATGCGCCCAAGTAAGGGCATGTGAGGACAAAACCAATGGCATGCAAAGTTGGAAAAGGACAAAACGTATGCATGCAAGGAGGGAATATTCCAAATGGGTTGAAAAGGGCAAGTTTTGAAATCCACTTCATAATGCAAATGCGCCCAAGTGTAGAATAAGGTCAACAAGTCAAAGATGTTGAGGATGTTTCATCCACCTCCATGGGTAAAATCCACCCATCTGTCATCAACCTCTAAATGCGCCATGCAAGCTAGGAAGAAGACAAAGGGATGTTGACTTTCCTCTCTCCCTTTTGAATGCGCCCAAGGTGGGGTAAATGTAATGTCCCCTTCTCGAACATGACTTCTTCTGATTGATCGTTGGCCTATTCTGGAGACCCGTAGGCTTCTCGGTGGTGAAATTAGGGTTTCTTGGTTGGTGGTTTCTTGTGCTCATGGATTGGTGATTGAACTGCGGATTCATTCTAGGTTTTTCGTGAGCTTTTCGGTGGTGTGTTCTTCTTGGCATTCTGAGCACTTTCATGAATTTACTATTTTTAGTAAATTCTATTTCTGGCAGTGGTCCTGTTGGGTTCGGCACGATTGACCTTCTACTTCACTATGTTCAGTTGGATTGCTCAACTTTGGCTTTTGGGCACGTTTGGAGAGATAAGTTGAATTATTTTAATAAAGTCACATTCTAATGTTATATTTTGCTATTGACCCCCCTTAGCCTAGTGATTGAACTTATGTTGTTTTTAAAAGTGGGTCTTTGAGGGGTGGCGCTTCATGGAGACATTTTATTATATTATTAAGTCCAAAATCAATGTTTGAAAAGGTACGCCCATCCTTGGTGAAAGATTATTTTAAATTAAAAAGTCAAAATTGCTTCAAGACAAAAGGGACGCCATCCTTGGAGGGAAAAGGAGTTACTTTAAATTTGAAAAGCAGGGTTTCTAGAAGCTTCTGGTGAGCCTTCACAAAATTATAAAAGGAGGTCTTGGTCTTCATTTGTATCATCCAACATCTTGAGTAAAGTTATGCTGCCGAAATGGTGAGAGGATTGCTTCGAGGAATGAATGCCTCCTAGCTTGGCTCAACTTCGTGCTTGTGAGATAGCACCTAGTGGAGAGGTTTGCTTGATTTTGAGTGATTTTGTAGTGAGTTTGCTTTTCAGCTGTTGTTTATGCATTGTAATCCCTTTATTTGCAAAATAATAAAAAAAAATGGAGTTGCTGGTTTGTGTTGCAGATTTGGTTTTTAGCTCATAAGTCATTGTGTGAATTTCTTTTGGTTCTGGGTAGTTTACCCATGCAATTGCTAGGTAAGGGCGCCCCTTCCAGAGAAGATTTGGAATTTTTACTGAAGTCTACAATTTACTAAGGCAAAATCGCCCCTCCTTGCAGCCGTACCATCTTTAGTGTCATTGGAATTCGTGCAAGAAATAAATATCTGCATTTAGGTTCTGTTTTGTGTTTTCAGCTTGGGCGCCTTCATCATAGGAATGATTTGCATCAGACTTCATGTAATTTGGGTGAGTGGTGAGTGAGTTGTGTGCATTTCTTTGAGTTACTGTATTGCTGGTTATCATTTTCAGTCTTGGTTCTGTCATAACAGCTTGCATAGAATCTATCATTTGAGTTAGGTCTTGAAAGGAGAGACATTGAGAGCATTAAGGAAAGCATTGTACTTTGTTGCAGCATTGAGAACACTCTTATCTTGAACTTAACAGATAAATCTCTGATATTGTAAGCTGAACAGTAGTACTGTCAGCAGCTTTCTTATTCTTGCTAATCTCGTATTTGTAACTGCCCACTGAATAAGTGGAAGAGGCTGGCTTGCCGCCTGTTTACTTAATTTGCATTGTAATTTCATAAGTCTCCGCCATATGGTCGCCTCTTATCCATCATGGATTGAGTAGCACATACTTGGTGTTGAGTTAATTTTCAGTATTGCAATAGATAGGGATCCTCTGACCGAATGTTTGTTGTTCGCCGACGCATCTCTTGGTTAGAGTTCTTGTTTCAGCATTTCCTCTAAGATCCTCTGACCAATGCTCACACCTTGCCCACATCGGGATCCTGGTGTACATTCTAGTTAGAGTTGCTTTCAGCATTGTTTTGGTTTATGAGCTAACCTTAACGGGTGCTTGTTAATTGTAACTTGCATTTGAAAATCAAAAAAAAATTGGCTCGGTATATTTCAGTGGTATCAAAGCCATGCATCCTGCCATCCTGTGAAAACAGCCTTCTATGAGTGACAGAGAGTAGAGGTACTTGGCAAGGGTATACAAGAGGGATACCGTTCAGAAACAGTTGTATCAGGTTCCAGAAGGTCAAACATTATCAGAGGTTTTGAGGGCTAATTGGGAGCCTTCACAGGAAACAAAAATGGGGGATAATGAAAGGACTTTAGGTGGCAATGAAAGAAATGAAAGGATTTTCGGTGGCAATGAAAGAAGTTCTGGCAACAGAGGTGACAGTGGGAAAGGTATAGATAATTCGGCCAATCCAGGTCCAGGGTTCGATAAGAAGATGGATGCTTTGTTGGATATGGTTTCTCTCATGTTGGGGAGATTGGGTCAGAGTACTCTAGAGAACAATACAGGGCATGCCGGTGAGCATAGTGCTTCCAACCAGCATAATGGACATGTTGTCCAACCTTCAACAAGCAACACATACATCTCTGCTAGACCATTCAAACCCACATTTTTGGCACCAGCAAACTCACATCCAGATCCCGAAGAAAATGCTTCAACTTTGGAGCAGCTGAGGATAGGCCGTACTGAATATGAAACTCTTCCTGATGAAGTCAAACTAGACATGTCCTTCAACGATTACATGGAGTTTAGGAGGAAGAATAGAGGAAAAGGGAGAAATTATGATCAAAGGAGAACACCAGTACAAGGAGACTTGTATCAAGCCATCAACAAGGTTATGCTTCCCCACTTTGATGGAAGTGATAATAGTTCTGCTCGAGCTTGGATACAGAAGCTAGACAACTATCTGGCTCTTAGACCAATGGCTGAAGAAGAAGCGATTAAGTTCGCTACGCTACACCTAGATGGGGTGGCGCATGAGTGGTGGTACCATGGCCTAGTCACCTTAGGTCATGGGTCTATCACTACCTACGATGAGTTCACCAATAGACTCATTGAGAGATTTGAGAAGAACCCAGAGGTGCATTTCAGGGAGTTGGCACAGTTGATGCCTACATAGCTGAGTTTCAAAAACTTTCAGTAATGGTCACTGGAATCACGGAGAGAAGATTGGTGATCCTTTTCAGTGAAGGATTGATGGAGCCACTCAAGGGTTGGATTAAAGCTTTTGATCCACCCTCCCTACAGGAAGCAATGAAGAAAGCAAGAAACATGGAGTGGGCTGTTCCCAAAGCAAAATTCCATTCCAAGCCTTCATTTCACAAAGGGGATAGAGAGAAAAAGCCTCATCAAAGACCTCACAATAAGGAGTTCAAACAGCAGAAACCTCATGGCACAAGATTGGATCCAGAGAATATCAATGAACTCCGAAGAAAGGGGTTATGTTTCCGTTGTTGGGAAAAATGGTCCCAAGATCATGTTTGCCCAAAAGGAGCCAAAATCCATCAAATTGAATTCTATACAGCTGAAGAAAGCAATTCTGATTTTTCTGATCAGCAAACTGATTTTGAGGACAGTGAAGAAGAAAGAGCTCCAGAAGAGTCCGAAAGCGAAAAGGGAAGTGGAGGTACATTGGCTCAGCTTTCGAGCTTTCAAAAGAATGAGTTCTTCAAAGTCCGAGGGATGATTAAAGGGCAGCGAATCGTTGCTCTGATTGATACTGGGGCAACACATAACTTCATTGATGAAGTTGAGGTGGCAAAGAAGGGGCTGCAAACTAAAGATTTTGAAGGTTTCAGAGTTATGGTTGCTGATGGGTTTCACATCTCATGCACCAAGAAGATTCCAAACATGTCCATGCAATTGGGCAATTACGAAGTCAAGGATGACTTCTATGTGGTTAATATAGGAGATACGGATGCTGTCCTTGGCATTCAGTGGCTGCGATCTCTAGGAGAGATCTCTTTAAATCTGCAAACCATGGAACTCAAATTTCAATCCGATGGAAAGAAGGTGGTGTTAAGAGGAATGTCTAATGGTGGTCCTCGGATTGTGTCATTCAAGAGAATGGCAAGGTTGATACGTCATGACCAAGTGGAGTGGGCTGCAGAGTGTATGATTCTTCCAGCTAGTCCGGTTGAGACAAAGAGAGATTATCCTCCAGATATTCAGTCTTTACTCACCAAGAAGAGTAAAGTGTTTGCTGATTTACCTCCTGGACCGCCTCCTGATCGAGGTTCAGAACATGTCATAGAGCTCAAGGAAGGAGCTAAGCCAGTAATCACAACTCCATATCGGTACCCCAAAAAGCAAAAGGATGAGATTGAAAAGAACATTAGGGAGCTCTTGGAGATGGGCTTCATTCGTCCAAGTAAGAGTCCCTTTGCTTCAGCAGTTGTTCTAGTGAAGAAGAAGGATGGTACCATTCGTATGTGTGTTGATTATCGTGCTTTGAATCAAAGCACCATCAAAAATCGATATCCTATTCCAAGGATAGATGAGCTCATTGATGAGCTACATGGAGCTAAGTTCTTTTCGAAGATAGACTTGAGGTCGGGCTACTATCAGATTCGAATGAGAGGGTCTGATGTGGAGAAGACAGCCTTCAGATGTCATTATGGTCACTTTGAGTTCTTAGTCATGCCATTTGGGTTGACTAATGCTCCTGCTACCTTCCAATCTTGCATGAACAGAGTCTTTCAGAAGCAGTTGAGAAAGTTTGTGCTGATATTTTTTGATGACATCTTGATTTTCAGCAAGACTTGGGAAGAACATCTCAAGCACTTGGAGGAAGTGCTTAACATCCTGGAATCAGAGAGCTTGTTTGCCAAAGAATCCAAATGTGAATTTGGAATGAAGGAGCTGCTTTACCTTGGTCACATAATCAGTGCTGAAGGTGTGAAGGTTGATCCAGAAAAGATCAAGGCTATTGTTGATTGGCCACCTCCTGAGAACTTGACTCACTTGAAAGGGTTCTTGGGCCTTTGTGGATTTTACAGAAGGTTTGTGAAGGGTTACTCTCAGAATGCTGCTCCTCTTACTGACCTCACAAAGAAAGGAGCCTTTTGCTGGTCAGAAAAGGCACAGAGTACTTTTGAGAAGTTCAAGAAGATAATGAGTTCTTGTCCTGTTCTTGCTATTCCAGATTTTTCCAAGCCCTTCGAGCTACAGTGTGATGCATCCGGTGAAGGTGTTGGGGCTGTTTTAATGCAAGATAAGCATCCCATCGTGTTTGAGAGCAGAAAATTAAGAGGAGTTGAGAGGACCTACTCTATCTATGACAAGGAAATGCTTGCAATCATGCATGCATTAGCCAAGTTCAGACAGTACTTGGTGGGGAGCAAGTTTGTGGTCAAGACTGATCACAACAGTCTCAAGCATTTCATGCATCAGAAAGATTTGAACGAGAGGCAACAAAAGTGGGTGAGTAAGCTTCAAGCTTACGATTTTGACATTGAGTATGTCAAAGGCAAAAACAACATAGTGGCTGATGCGTTATCCAGAAGACCTCATTTGAGCTCATTATGTGAGCTTACTGCTGATTGGAAGAACATGTTGCTTGCTGATTATGCCAAAGATCAGTTTGCAACTAGCATTATGGAGGGTACTTTTCATGACGAAAGGTACAAGGTGGTTGAAGGGCTGATACACTACAAGGGGAGAATCTTTTTGGTGGCTGATTCTAAGCTCAAAAAGAAGATTTTGTTGACATTTCATGACATACCACTTGCTGGTCATCAAGGATTCTTCAAGACATATAGGCAGATCCGAGAAAGATTTTCTTGGAAAGGGTTGAAAGGAGAAGTTCAACGTTACATTCAGGAGTGTCCTACTTGTCAGATGAATAAAAATGAGCATACACTACCGGCTGGTCTGCTGCAACCTCTTCCCATTCCCAATCAAAAATGGGAAAGCATCTCAATGGACTTCATCACTGGTTTACCCAAAGTTCAAGGAAGAGATTGTATCTATGTTGTAGTAGATAGATTGACAAAATTCGCTCATTTCTTTGCCATTACCAGCTCATTTTCAGCAGCTCAAGTTGCAGATCTGTTTTTTCATGAGGTGTTTAGATTGCATGGGTTGCCAAGAAACATTGTGAGTGATAGGGACAGCAAGTTCCTAAGCACCTTTTGGCAAGAGGTCTTCAGAATGAGTGGTACAGTGCTTACTCCAAGCACTAGTTATCACCCTCAAACTGATGGGCAAACAGAGATAGTAAACAAGTGGTTGGAAGGTTATTTGAGGAACTATGTTTCAGAACAGCAAAGAGCATGGGTGAAATGGCTTCACTTAGGCGAGTATTGCTACAATTCTTCCTTTCACATGTCAATAAGGATGTCACCTTTCATGGCTCTTTATGGTTATGAGGCCCCTAGCTTTGCTGATTTGGTGTTTGGTGATAGCAAAGCCCCTCAAGCCAAGGATATGTTACAGCAGAGTCAAGATATCTTGAAATCCTTGAAGAACAATCTGCAGATTGCACAGAATCAGCAAAAGATGTACGCTGATCAGCGGCGTGTTGAGCGCTCTTTTGAGGTTGGAGATATGGTTTATCTTCGACTACAGCCTTACAGACAGTCTACTCTCAAGAAGAGTGGAGCTGAGAAGCTCAAGCCTCGCTTCTATGGGCCGTTCAAGGTTATCAGAAAGGTGGGAGCAGTAGCTTATGAGTTGGAGCTACCTTCGAGTAGCAAAGTGCACAATGTCTTCCACGTGTCTCGCCTCAAGAAGGCACTTGGACACAACGTTATTGCTTCATCACAGTTGCCACCTTTGGATGAAGAAGGACAGTTAGTTTTGATTCCTGAGGAGATTCTTGATTCCAGAGAGCGTTCTTTGAGGAAAAGAACAATCAGAGAGTATTTGGTGAAGTGGAAGAACTTGCCCATGGAGGATGCGACTTGGGAAAATGAGGAGATTCTGCAGCATCCGAGTTTGCGATTGCTTGAGGACAAGCAATCTTGGGGAGGGCGGACTGTAATGTCCCCTTCTCGAACATGACTTCTTCTGATTGACCGTTGGCCTATTCTGGAGACCCGTAGGCTTCTCGGTGGTGAAATTAGGGTTTCTTGGTTGGTGGTTTCTTGTGCTCACGGATTGGTGATTGAACTGCGGATTCATTCTGGGTTTTTCGTGAGCTTTTCGGTGGTGTGTTCTTCTTGGCATTCTGAGCACTTTCACGAATTTACTATTTTTAGTAAATTCTATTTTTGGCAGTGGTCCTGTTGGGTTCGGCACGATTGACCTTCTACTTCAGTATGTTCAGTTGGATTGCTCAACTTTGGCTTTTGGGCACGTTTGGAGAGATAAGTTGAATTATTTTAATAAAGTCACATTCTAATGTTATATTTTGCTGTTGACCCCCCTTAGCCTAGTGATTGAACTTATGTTGTTTTTAAAAGTGGGTCTTTGAGGGGTGGCGCTTCATGGAGACATTTTATTATATTATTAAGTCCAAAATCAATGTTTGAAAAGGTACGCCCATCCTTGGTGAAAGATTATTTTAAATTAAAAAGTCAAAATTGCTTCAAGACAAAAGGGACGCCATCCTTGGAGGGAAAAGGAGTTACTTTAAATTTGAAAAGCAGGGTTTCTAGAAGCTTCTGGTGAGCCTTCACAAAATTATAAAAGGAGGTCTTGGTCTTCATTTGTATCATCCAACATCTTGAGTAAAGTTATGCTGCCGAAATGGTGAGAGGATTGCTTCGAGGAATGAATGCCTCCTAGCTTGGCTCAACTTCGTGCTTGTGAGATAGCACCTAGTGGAGAGGTTTGCTTGATTTTGAGTGATTTTGTAGTGAGTTTGCTTTCAGCTGTTGTTTATGCATTGTAATCCCTTTATTTGCAAAATAATAAAAAAAAATGGAGTTGCTGGTTTGTGTTGCAGATTTGGTTTTTAGCTCATAAGTCATTGTGTGAATTTCTTTTGGTTCTGGGTAGTTTACCCATGCAATTGCTAGGTAAGGGCGCCCCTTCCAGAGAAGATTTGGAATTTTTACTGAAGTCTACAATTTACTAAGGCAAAATCGCCCCTCCTTGCAGCCGTACCATCTTTAGTGTCATTGGAATTCTTGCAAGAAATAAATATCTGCATTTAGGTTCTGTTTTGTGTTTTCAGCTTGGGCGCCTTCATCATAGGAATGATTTGCATCAGACTTCATGTAATTTGGGTGAGTGGTGAGTGAGTTGTGTGCATTTCTTTGAGTTACTGTATTGCTGGTTATCATTTTCAGTCTTGGTTCTGTCATAACAGCATGCATAGAATCTATCATTTGAGTTAGGTCTTGAAAGGAGAGACATTGAGAGCATTAAGGAAAGCATTGTACTTTGTTGCAGCATTGAGAACACTCTTATCTTGAACTTAACAGATAAATCTCTGATATTGTAAGCTGAACAATAGTACTGTCAGCAGCTTTGTTATTCTTGCTAATCTCATATTTGTAACTGCCCACTGAATAAGTGGAAGAGGCTGGCTTGCCGCCTGTTTACTTAATTTGCATTGTAATTTCATAAGTCTCCGCCATATGGTCGCCTCTTATCCATCATGGATTGAGTAGCACATACTTGGTGTTGAGTTAATTTTCAGTATTGCAATAGATAGGGATCCTTTGACCGAATGTTCGTCATTCGCCAACGCATCTCTTGGTTAGAGTTCTTGTTTCAGCATTTCCTCTAAGATCCTCTGACCAATGCTCACACCTTGCCCACATCGGGATCCTGGTGTACATTCTGGTTAGAGTTGCTTTCAGCATCGTTTTGGTTTATGAGCTAACCTTACCGGGTGCTTGTTAATTGTAACTTGCATTTGAAAATCAAAAAAAAATTGGCTCGGTATAATTCAGTAAATAAAGAGTGAATATGCTAGGCGTAGGAATCTTCATCCTCCTCAAAGTATAAAATGCGCCCAAGATGGATAAGGTGGTGAAATAAAATAACTAAGGCATGGCTAGTATCCTTTTGCAAGTGAGAAATGCGCCCAAGGGTGAAGTGAATAATACTAGGCGTTGAAATTTAAAATGTCCTCTTCAAACATAAAATGCGCCTAAGGTGATGAAAGTAAATCATAGGGGGCGTTGGAATTTATATATTCTTCATGACACACAAAATGCACTCCAGGCATTTGAAAGAAAATTGTGATAAGTGAGTTGATAAAATTTTCCTCACCACAGACAAGATGATTTGAAGACGAAATTGAAAAATTTCTAAAAAGAAATTTTTTTTCAAAGTGCTAAGTGATTTAAATTTTTTTTCCTTAGGAGAAATACACCCAAGTTGAAGTATTGGTGAAGTTGACTAAGACACGAGCAAAATTGCCGGAGATGAAGTCAGAGAATGCCAGCTGCATAGGGTTGATAAAATCTTTCAAAACAGAGCAACAAGAAATGTTCATAGGTGTTGAAGAGCAAGAATAAATTTGCTAAAAGTTATTTTTCCAAGGTGCAAAATTCAAGAAAATTAAATGAACCCATTCGTTGTACACCCATGAGTTCGACAAGTTCTGAAAGAAATTTTCTTCTGGGTATTGAAGATTATCGATGAGAAGTTGATTTCCATGTCTTCTACACTTCGCCAAGGCCTTCAGGATGGAGAATTTGATCGGCACTTGAAACAATGAATTTTCCTAAGGGAAAATTTAAAAATTTTCTAAGGCAAGGAATAAAATGTGTTTTCAAGATAAAGAATTTTTGCCTTGGCAGATGAAATTGAAAATGATCGCCTAGATGATTTTTTATCAGGTTCCTGATGAAAACATTTTGCTCGAGCCAGAGTTGGACGAAATGTCAGCCCGAAAAGTGAGGAAGATGCGGTTGAAGTTAACACTTTTAAAAGATGATACGTCCTTGAGGATGATGAAATTTGGCTAAGGCATGAAGGATTGAACGCAAAGTTGGCTAGTGAGGATGATGAACGCTTGGAAGTTAGAGCGTGAAAATTAGGTAAGTAAAGTGAATTTATATTATGAAGTGTTCTAATGCTCTTCTCTTTGCTTGTTTTGCAGGAGAAACGTCGAGACCAAACGATGATTACTTAAAGTGATGAAGCAAATAGTCCAAGATGATAAATCACGAAAGAAGAAAAAGTTGCAAGAAATGGCTAAGTGTTGAGACTTAGTGACAAAGAAGAAATGTTTTCAAAACTCAAGATGGAGAAAAGAATGGAAGCTCGAGAAGAAGTTGAAGAACAACGTCAAGAAGAAGATTGAGAATAGTGTAAACGCGTCTACAAACGAGAATCTTCTAGAAGATGGTGGCCATTAATTGCTCATTTATTGTCCCACTCTCCATTATGGCGGTTTTTAGGGCGAATCTTGTTTAGGGCTGAGGTGGCACAATCTGGGCCATCCAGCCGATTGTAATCTGAGCCGTCCGTTGGACTTGGGCATCTATAAAAGGGGGAGTCCCCCTCATTTGTACTCAGTAGAGGTAGAGCTTAGAGATCAAACTAGAGAGTAGAGCAGAGGCACTTTAGTTGTAATATCTTAGCATAGCGTAGTTTGAAGAAGGAAAGTTTTCCTTTGAAAACTTTGTAAGAGATTGTTGCGAAAAACTATTGTAATAAAAGATCTTTCATTGAATGGTGAACTCATCTTTGTTATAAGTAGCTAGCAAGATTTCTTCATCCCTTCAACTTCAAGTAGCATAAAGTAGTGTAGTTTTCAGTTCATGCAAGTAGTTTACTTTGGATTTGTGGTGTTTGATCGACATAGCTTCTCTTTATCCATACCACTAGCGACTCGCTGACGGTGAGTTTGCCTTGCATGGTCAACTGGACATCATTTCGAACTTAACTTCGATTGTGATTCGTATGCTTGTATGCATCGTTGTGATGGTACATGTATGTTGAATTATAATTTGAATATTCTTCGTTACTCCCCTGAAGATTGCACCGATTTTGCTGAAGCTGTCCGATGCGAGGCTAGGTGAAATCCGGTTGAAGTCTTCTGAAGTCGAGCTCCACATATCTTGCATTTAGAATAGAGCATAAACTTCTTAGGCCCTACTCTCATTTAATTTCAGTCCACTTCTGGTTAGGATTAGGAAACTTGTGCTCACTTGCCAAATCATTCGAATTACATGAAAGCCCTTAGTCTGCTGTCTGCTGTCAACTATCGAACAATTGTGTAAGTCCCCTTGAAATACCAGCAAAATCACATCAAGCCAACTGAGACTATTCGCATTAAAGGAACCTTGGAGTTAAATGTATGATCTATCTCGCAATCTTAGCATGCAGGAAACTTTGTTCAAGAGAGGATAGAGTAGCCGTTGGCGACTTTATTTTATGTTGGTGTAGTCGCAAAAACCACGTCAACAGAATTGGCGCTAGAAGGAGGGCGACTAACAGCTACAAAATTTGGTTGTGTTGAAGAAGAAAGGGTTTGAAGTATGAAAAGTTCTATTGGAGAAAATTATCATGAGTCAAGATGGTGTTCTCTCAGAATTGAACAATCCCGTGCAACGCTAATAGAAGAAGCAGCTACATCCTGGATCGTATTAGTTCATTTTCGCCAGACAAGTTTAAAAGAATCTTGAGGTCTACGCCCAGTTCATCTAAAGGTTTTGTGGAGTTAGAGCTACCTACGAGATCAAGGAAGAAGAAAGAAAGTTATTCAAGTAAAGAAGTTAAGTCAAGCGAGGAAATTTTATCAAACGAAGAGGTTTAGTCAAGCGAAGAAAGCGGAGAAGAAATATCAAGCTTATTTAGAACTCCACCTAGTGCTTCGAGGTTTGCTCAGCCAAAACAAGTTCAAGCTACACCTCAACAACAAGCAGCCCAAGTTATTGTTTATCAAAGGCGACAACCAGTTCAAGCAATGGCTCAACCAGGAGGTCAACCAGGAGGTTAACCAGCTCCAAACGGTGCTACATGGTTGGTTACCAACCCATCTCCCCTTGAGTTTACTGATTACCATGACATGCCAAAGAATCCAGAGCACTTCTGCACTAAGTATCAAGTCAGTGATCCAAATCGTTCTGCTGAGGATCATATCAAAATGTTTGAGGATCATTTACGCAATAGGCAGATTGGGTATGCAGATGTGGCTTGCCGCCTATTTCCATATTCTTTGGGAGAAGAGGCTCATTTTTGGTTCATTCATTTACCAGTGGGGTCTTTAAGAACATGGGAGAAGATGAAGGAGGCCTTCATCGGAAAGTTTGGTATACCAGTCACCCCTGTAGAGCTTTATCGTCAATTTGCAGAAGAAGACAGGACCAAGAGCCCATCCATGCATTCAACAATAGGTTCCAAAAGGCCCTCACAAGGTTATGCACCCCTTATGTTGTTCCTGATGCTCGAGAAAGCTACTATTCGGCACTTGATCCTTTGACTACAATGTTCGTGAGATCTCACCCCACTCCGGGGGACATGAATCAAGCTTACGCTAAAGCTATTGAAGTAAGTCAGGGTTTAGGACAGAATATAACTGGACCCTCATTATATACTGGTCTAGTCGCGGTAAACAATCAAGTGCCGGCGATTGCCTCAACATGGAATCAACAAGTTCCAGCGCTAAATGCAATTCCACAGCCAGCTTATCAAGTTCAAGCACCATCAAGTCAATTAGTTCTCCGTCCTAGGATGCCTTCGTCCCAGACGCAAGTCACACAGCCTGTTTATCTCCAAAACACAGTGCCACCAGTGAAAACTCAAGAGGAGAAGGATGAAATAAAAGATTTAATAGAACAAGTGAAGAGGCTGTCAACTGAGGTGACTTACCTCAGAAATCAAAGTAATCAGACGCAAACTGTGCAACGAAATTATCAGGCACACCAAGGTGCTAACCGAGGATATCAAAATAATCCTCCAAGTCATCAGGATACCCATCAAGGATACAGTCACGACAACAGTTATGGGTATAGGAATAACAATCAAGGATTTCAGAAGAGGTCCTGGAATACAGGGCCCAACAATGGAGGTGTCCCGTCACCTTTAGAAAATTTGCCACCTCCTGAAAACCGCCCCACAGATAGAATTTATATGGCTGAAACTGCCTCGTCAGGATGGTGTAGGTTACATAATACGAACCAGCACTCTGAACTTCAGTGTCACGAGTTCCAAGTTGTGGCTGGTATTCTCAAGAGTGAAACAAGGAATATGGAGGCCACAGATAACCCTCCAATTACAGGATATGAATTAGTCCCAGCACCCAGATATGATCAGGCATTGATAATAGAGGATTGCAATTTCCCGCCTGAGTTTCAGAGTTACACGCCCCCACCAGTTAATCACCAATTTCCATCAGCTTCAGCGAACAGTCCCGTGGGGATGCCAGAGTTTCAAATACCATCAGAAGTTCACGCCACGTATGCATCACCAGAAGGAGCCTCTTCATAGAGATGGTTATGTTTTTCTGCCTCTCAACAACGACGTCTTGGTAGAAGGAAGAAGGGAGGTACAAGCTTTTCAGACTACTAGAGGTGAAGCTCCTAAAGTATATCAGAGGAATTACCACCAACAACGTGAACCTTTGACGTCATCGGTACCTCCAAATAATTTTACAACTCCGCCGCACCCCAACGCGAGCAACAACCCAGGTTTACCAAGAGATTCCCCAGAGTACAGGCGACAGAATGTAACGCAAGGTGGAAGTGGACAACAAGCTATTCAGCAGCCTGTACATCAAGTTGGGCAAGGACAAAAGGAGAGTCTTCCTAGAGAGGACGTGAAAAGATTTGGCTCTTACGTGCTAGAAGAATTCAAAAGGATGAAGGTTAGTCTCCCCCTACATGAGCTAACGGAGATTTCAGAGGTCAGAGATACAATTCTGGGAAGTTTGTATGAAACACCAGTTGTGAGAAGTACATCCCAAGGAACAACCAATGCACCAAGAAATCCTCCTGTTGTCACACAGTCTCGTCCAACACAAGAGACGAATGTGGTAGAAGAGATGCCTTATGCACCATTTAACACTTGGGAAGCTCTGCAGCAGCCTCAAAACTTCGTAGGTATGGTACAAGGATCTTCAAACGCTCCTGAAAAGCCGAGGATTGAAGATAAAAAGAAAGTTCGGTTTAATATTCCTGCGGAGCAGAAGCAAAAACAAGAGCAAATGCAGAAGTTGAAAGATGTTGTTCAAGATAACCAAGTTCAATTGGATAGGAAAGATGAAAGTAAGACTGCCTCAGCAAATGAAAAGAAAAGGCCAGTAGTATTTTATCAGGGAAAGGATGAGCCAGCCCCATTTCTGGTTTCAGTTAGAATTTTTGGGAAGTTATTGCATAACTGTTTGATCAATTCCGGTGCATCAAGTAATGTCATGCCTTTGAAGGTATGTCAAGCGTTAGGTATAATTCCGCTCCAGACCAACAAGAAGGTGACTCAACCGGATAAGACTGAAGTTCCAGTTGTAGGAGAATTAAATAGCATCCATATGTAGCTGGAAGCGGATCCCAGAATTCAAAGTCGCATTGACATATCAGTTGTGGATATATTTGATGGTTACGGCATGCTATTGAGTAGGGACTGGGCAAGGAAATTGAATGGATACATTGCGACTGACTTCTCCCACGTAATGAAGTTTGCTGGAGAGTTCCAAATCCGATAAAAATTGAAAGTACACCACGGCTCAGATTGATGATCACAGAATGTGGTGAAAATAGTGATATTTTGTTCGTGGAAACTGATTTGGGTTCATATAAGCCCATTAAGAAAGAAGTCCTCGTGTTACAGAACCCGAATGAAGAAAAGTTTTCAGAGGATACACCTGCCTCCACCGAAGTGTTGATTGAAAATGATTCCAGTGGGAATGAGAATGAAGGGATGTTCGGAGATCCTATGCTAGAAGGTGTAAAGCAGAAGACAGAAAATGCCTCCATCAAAGACTTGTCGCTACCTCATTCATGTAGAATCCACGAGGCTTTCCATTCAAAAAACACAGGCACCATGAGTAAGATCTCCATGGAGCAAGTCCCGAAAATAATTCAACAAGCCACTTTAAATGAAGAATGTGGAGAAGTCAATAAGGGAGAAGACCAAATTCAAACAGGGTTGTCTCAATTGATGCACCTGGAGGAGAAAAGAGATGAAGCTTTGGAAATTTTGACTAAGCATCAAAGAATAATGAACAGATGGATCGACAAATCATGGTTAGACCCTTGCCAAGCTTCTAAGATCCTGGGAGATGATGCATTTAAGCTACGAACACGAACAGGAAGGGATATCCCATTGCCAGTCGATGGGCAATTCCTCGGGCATTATTTCCAAGTTTAGCTTCCTTCCTGGAACCTACTTTGTAACATAGTTAGATTAGGTTTTGCTTTCCCGTTGCTTTTCTTTGCTTTTCGGTTTGTCTCGTCTTGGTTTTGGTTTGCTGCCCTTTGGGTTTTTGGTTTGGCGTTTCTTCCCTTGAGTTGTCCACTCAAGTGGTTTTGGTTTGGAATGGGCAAGGATTTTGGGTTTCCCATGGCGAAGGAGGTTATGATGGTTTTAACTGTCACAACGTGGTTCTTTCTGCTGGAATTTGTGCAAATTTTTGAAAAGACTAAGGCTGTTTTCCTTTTGTTGTCATCCAGTTTAGGATTGAACTCTTCTAGGGAGGTTAACCCGTTATTGTGTCTTAACACATGAGTCTAAAGACCTTAAATATCTTACCTATCTCCATTCTGAGTCATTTTGGTTTCTTGGGAAAGGTCTTGGCGGGTTAAAATCTTACATCTTGCTTCAGCGCCGCTACAATTCTCAAACCCATTGGAGGCTTCAGTGCCTCCCAGCCAATTGAGGAATTGATGAAGAAATCAAATGAAGAAAAGTAAATGTGCTTCAAAGAAATATCAAAAGGAAAAAGAAAACAGAAAATGAAATATCATGAAATATTGGTTTGGGAACATACGAGTAACTCCACCAGGGCTATGGATGCCCGGCTGGCAGTGGAGCAATATTCGTGAGAATTGTAGTGACAACCTCGTCGGGGCTATGGACGCCCGACTGGCAGCGAGGCAATGTCCAGGATGCTTTTGAAGTTAAGATATTTATATAACTTGCCGCGGCCGATTCCGGAGGTCGAGATGGTTTAGAGATGGAACGAATGCACACACTCACAGGGTCTTGGATGAAAGTGTTTCGATCCAATATCGGATTCTTCTCCCCTTTTGAGTACATGTCCTTCCTGTATGATGGTTTGAGGAAGATCAATCAAGGTTCAATTCTTAAAGTGTTTTTCAACACTTTCCCATGGGGATGCCAGATGTTGTGACCTTTTCACACATCGCCCCATTCAAGATGGGGACCCCCTAATTTTTGCTCCATTCTGGTCTTTTTTTTTTTTGTCTTTGGTTTTTTTCTCTCTCTCTATCCCTTTTCTGATGTTTGCCTTTCGAGGGATTTCTC
>VDFB02148012.1:0-24405 GCA_007258455.2 Sequoia sempervirens
CTCCATAGAAGGCTCGTGATATGCGCCTCCAGCAAGGCGAGCTGTATAATGACCTGAAAGGTCATAGGCACGTGCTTTGACAAGATACTTAAGATGATATTTCTCAAGTTCTTGTCCTGCGATCTTACTATCAATTGCCGACTTGCACCAATACATTCCAAATTGAAAAGGAAAGTTGAGAGATGGTCTGTGCCTGCGGCGAAGAAGACGATGAACATCATGCATTTGTCTTAGGAATTCCTGAAAGATTGTCTTATCCAAAGGATAACGTGGAAGCATAGCTGGATTTCCTATGAAGCCGTAAACTCGGATGTAGGTGTATGTTGGGAACTGAATAAACCAATCTGCCCATCCATCCATCGCTGCCCTAGCAACTGCCGAGATACGAACATGCAATTCCCGGTCCAAGTTCCTCACTGTATAAGTTAGAAAAGCCTCGTGAACACGCTTGAAATGGCGTTCAGCTCTGGTGAACTCAAGCTGATCATAATATTGATAAACTTTCTGAACACTGAGGATGCCCATGGTGTTTAGCCCTCGGAACTGACCCTGATAAGCGATCAAGTACACGAGATATGAACACATGTGAAACTCATGGGCAACTAAGAAACCAGTGATTTGCCTGTGGAGAATGTCACTGATGAAGGATGCCCAGTCATAATGCTCCTGCCCAGAAATGATGCGACCAATAATGTAATACATCCAAGGCTGGAAAACATTTGCATGTTCTTGACCTGAGACACGATTCAGGAGTGTGATTAGAATCGCATACTCATCCTTGTATTCACCGCGACCCACATTGTTTGGCAATGTGTTCTTTGCTTGTTTTAACCATCTTTTTGCCATCTTCTTCTGACACTTGTCCATATCAGCATCAAATGCCTGCGCACACTGCTCCATAGAAACAACTAGGCTGTTCTGGTGTTGAGGAATGCCAAAACTCCTTTCGATGTCCAAAGGTTTGGGACTGCAAATGACCCGTCCGTCAACTGACACTATCTCACGAGTAGTAGAATTGTAATGCTTAATGCAAGACATCACAAACTCAACACAGTGAACGGAGATAGGTATGGAAGCGGCCTCTAGTAAACCAGACTGCTCAATATTTTGAATGATTGAACTACGATCTTAGCGGTCCGACCGCTTCCGGCAATACTGTGAAGGTCTGTCTCAACCAACCTGCGGAAATCATGAGTAAGGACGGTTTTGGTCCTGTATTCGAGCTGAGTGAACTGCATTCTGAAAAATTCGCATGTTGACTGTGAACTTGACTATATTCTGACAAGATTTTTGGAAAGCTAAAAATACCCTGCGAGAGTTAAAAAAAAGGCTTTCAAAGAATTATTTTCAGCGAAAAATCCGAGATATGGGTTTTGTCCAGAAAAGGATTCTAAGACAACCCAGAACATCAGATTTGCGAAAATTCAACTTCTACTCGATTGTACAAAGATTTTCACTTGAGAAAATTAGCAATTCGAGAACGAATGTTCTGAAGCTAAAAATTCATGAAAAATCAAACGCACAATTTCAACTCGAGGAAATTATATGAGAATGATCCAGATATTGAGACTTGCCAAATTCGCCAATTTTAGGAACATGCACAATGTATTTTGTGAGAAATATGTGATTGAAAGATGAAAAAGACGTTTTTATTATGTCTTCTTCTTGTGAAAATCGCCCAAGATTTCTTCAGATTGCTGATATTTGTGAACTTGAATCTGCAAAAAGATATGTTAGGAAAAATCGCCTCTGTGAATTGATGTAGATTTTGCCTTGAACTAGAAGAATTCGCCTTGTTTTGAAAACCACAAATTTTCTTCTTGAAATTTGCGCCTTTGGTTATGAAGAAATTCGAATTTCCTCTAAAGAAAATACGAATTTTGTTGAATTTGAGGATTCGCCTTTGAGGAATTAAAATCCGCCTTTGAATCTCTGGAGAACTTGCGAATTTTATTGATTTAAGGAAAACGCCTTTGAGGAATTTGCGAATTGTTTTTGGATGAATTTGCTTTGAAGATATGCGCCTTCTCTTCTGAAAAAATACGAATTTATCTTTGAAGTTTGCTTTGAAATTAATAAACTTCGATTTCCCTTTGAAAAATATAAACTTTGCTTTTGAAAAATACGAATTCCACTCAAGATTGGATTTGCTCTTAATGAAATACGAATTTCCTTTGAAAGCTTGTGAATAACAATGAAGATTGTGCCATGTTAAATAAGAAGAAATTCGCACCAATTTGATAACTGCAAGAACTCAAAACCCTAACAAGAATAGAAGTCCTCTGATTGGCTGCCTTTCAGTTCCACTGCCACTGACTGGAAGTTCAAATTTGAAAATAATAATAAAATATTTATTATCATGCAAAAATGCCAAAAATAGAAAATCGCCATCTTATGCAAAATTTGCAAATATTCTGAACTTCAGTTGACAATTTTGTTGAAGCTCTGAGATTCATCGTCAGACTTCAATGATTCCGAAAAGTCATCTTTTGAGCATATAGGCGTCCATTTGCTCAAGATACTTCACTTTTTACTAACTCCCTATTTTATAGCTGACAGCACTGTCACGACTGGCCAACTTCGACACTGATTTCCGGATGACCGAGTGATGTTGAGACTGATTTGGAGAATCCATCGGAAAGCCTACTGAACAAGGAAGAAATGTCTGCTGGGAGACACAACTGCAAAATCCATTGTTTAACCCCTTGAAAAATTAGGCGCCCCTGATTAAATTGCTTTTACGGGTTCCAGACTTGGCCATTTCTCAAACTTCCATCTGACGCTTCAAACAGCTGCCAACGGTGAACGGTGAACCCTGCTGACAAGCAACGAAGCCCACTGCGTGCCTGGAGACATTCTGCATCCAACGACTGTACATATGACACCTGAAAGCTGAGTTAAGGGCTTCAAAAGTAAAAGCGCCCCTGGCTCTATGTTGCACTGGTGTCATTTTGACGAAAATCGAACTTTCATCCAAGTACCCTACTTTGACCTCTGATATCTGGAGCTGGGATGACCCGATTCAGGCACTATCTGTTTTAACGGATAGCCGAAGGAGCCCACAAGAGATGTCTCTGGAGGTGATGAAGCAAGAAAACTGCTTCTAAGGCCTCAAACACTCCAGTGCATATTTTATTTAAAATTACCGCTCCAGACTTGGCCATTTTTCGGACGTCTTCGCTTTGCAGTATTACACTAAAGACCTCGCACGTACGAGCGACTGCCAAATCCCGGAGGCTGACGGCTAGGCTCGTTGAATAGATAAAATGATTACGCTCAATAGCCGTGAAGACTTCGAACGTGAACGGGCTCATCTGACAGGCCTAAAGGCTAGGCGCCTCTGGACTGTGAAAATACACTGCAAATCGTTTGTTGTTCCGCCTGTGAAATTACGTGCTAAGTAGAATCACCGCCATGATCACCTGGAACGTCGGATCGACAAGCAGGATGATGCATCGCGGAGCTAGGCTAGAGTATTACTGATGTTAGGAAGACTCCGTCTGCAAATTTCGCCATCTGGAGGGTCCTTTAAGCCAGCGCCCCTGGCCTGTCCTTGCACTGGGGACAAACGGAGAAGCTCAGAAACGTGAAAACTCCATTTTAAGCTGATCTTTAGACGACTGCCGCCGGAATTCTGGGACTCGGATGACTGCGCTTGATATCTCGTTGGACGAGCAGACTAGTCGTGAACAAATTGACTATATCCGCCATCGAAACTGTCGAGATTTACCCCCTCTCCAAGATGGGCGCCCTCAGACTAGAGGCGCGCTTTTGCCTGAAAAGGACAAATTTCTCACATCTGGAAATTTAGGGATTTCAACTTCTGTCGCTGATTGCCGGAGCTGTGGGCCTCGGAATGCTTTGCTGGATAGCTCAACGGATAGCCAGACTAATTCTGAAGAGATTGACTGGATGCTTGAGCATTTTAGACAAGATCTCGACCTTCAACAAGTTGGGCGCCCCTGGGCTATACTTGCACTTTCTGACTTTTCCTTTGAAAAATCTTCATAAATTAATCATTGAAAACTCTGTCTCAGTCATTGAAACGACCGTATGCACCATGAAATGCCATTGTGAGATGCTCCTCCATCGTGAATACTCCATTTTGAGTCTCTGCTTCAGGTTCTGTTCAATATAACTAACTTTGACTGACAAACTATTGGCAAAAACTCCATGCTTGATATTGCCCAAAACTGTGTTTTACAACATTTTAGCAAGGTTTAGACTTTTTAATGCAAAATGCCTTGATGAAGCAAAAAATTTGGTTTGGGTACAACAAAAAGCACATTTTAAAATATTAAAAAATCTACTTGGAGAAATTGTGGATTTCAAGGAAGTATAAAAGGCACTCTCAAATGCAAATCAACTTCTTCATGAGAACACTTGAATTTGCATTTTCCTTTGTCTTGAAGCTTGTGCAAGGGTTTCAGCTGGTTTTGCCATTGGAGAACGTGCCATTCTTCATTGGAGAGCTAATTTGAGGTGGTGAAAGATCCACTGAATTTTGGCAACAGGAGAGAGTCATTTAGGAGCTCTGATTGTGGAAAAATTTGAAGTTTTGTTGAGGAAATTCATTATTTATTATCATAAATTATCTTTATTTGAGCGGCTGCAATTCCAAGCAAATCCATTTGAAAAGCATTGAAATCTGGTTGCATTTTGTATATTCGTCATTGTTGGGTGAGGCTGTACAGTTCCAGCCAAGGTGTCTTTCTTCCTGGTCAAATCGCTCCCATTTTTGGCACAAAACTTTCATAGTTGGTGGCGGCTAGGCTGAGAGAAGACTCAGCAACATGAAAAGAGCGGGAAAAATGTGATTATCAGCTGTGAGCAAAATACAAAGGGTTTCTCCAGGCGCCATTACCAGGTTCCTTTATTTTTAGTTTGTATTGTCAATCAAAATAAGAGCAATTGAAATAAAATTCCTACATCAGATTTGCATCATAGTTTGTGCAATCATTTTGCAAAAGTTTAAGATCATTGGTATCATATATCAGCTGTTATATATTTTATTTTCAAGCATTGTTCTTTATATTTCTCATTTGCAATCAATACCCAAAAACAAAAAATCACAAAATTCAAGCAAAAACAAACAAAAATCAGAAATCAGAAATTCAGACCAACAAAGCAAAGAAATTCAAAGGGATAAGCCAGCAGGGCTTACTACAATCCTTATCCCAAGAAATCTTTTAGAGTGAGGTAAGTTAGGGCAGCCCTCTGCTCTCGGATCTCCGTGACCTAGAGCCTTGACGTAGTTGGTTCCCCTCTCTTACAAGGGGTTATGCTTGTTTTTTTTTTAAGTGTTTATCCTCTTAACTTGAAAATCTCATTGCAGGGCTTAATTCATGAGATTTTGGTGTTGTGTGTGAAGCTAAAAAGTAGTCAGTCAGATATTTACATTTAATAGAAAACTCCCATTGATTCAAGTATTGCATTGATGCTTGTTATTTCATAAAGTAATAACTTTGCATATTCCTTTAGCAATTTATTTTGTGGAATCATATGATGTTTGTCCATATAATCATATCCTGTTGATGTAGATTTACTAGTCTTTTATTTAGCCAAAAATCAACATTTGTCGGTGTTATTCAATTAAATCTTTATTGACATTCATATATTGGTCTTTTCTTTAAAAAATAGGGAGCTATGCTTGTTTGTGTTTTAAGTGCTTATCCTCTTAATATGAAAATATCATTGCAGGGTGTAATTCATGAGATTTTCGTGTTGTGTGAAGCAAAAATGTAGTCAATCAGATATTTACATTTAATACAAAATTCCCATTGATTCAAGTTTTGCATTGATGCTTGTTATTTCTTAAACTAATAACTTTGCATATTCCTTTAGCAATTTATTTTGAGGAATCATATGATGCTTTTCCATATAATCATATGTTGTTGATGTAGATTTACTAGTCTCTTATTTAGCCAAAAATCAACATTTGTTGTTGGTATCAATTAAATCTTTGTTGACATTCATATATTGGTCTTTTTTTAAAAAAATAGGGAGTTATGCTTGTTTGTGTTTTAAATGTTTATCCTCTTAAGATGAAAATCTCATTGCAGGGCTTAATTCATGAGATTTTGGTGTTGCATGTGAAGCAAAAATGTAGTCAGTCAGATATTTACATTTAATACAAAACTCCCATTTAATTCTTGTATAATGTGTGTATTTGTAAATTTTGTTAGTTTAGATTTAAGTTTTTAACTATATTTTAAGGAGCTTCCCCTTGTAATTTGAAGAATAGTTCTACCATAAATACTATTCCATTTTGCATTGTTTTGAAAGAAAAATTAGAATGCTAACACTTGGTGCCCGTGTAATGTCCCCTTCTCAGCAGTGATCGTTTTTGTTGACCGTTGGCCTATTCCGGAGACCCGTAGGCTATGCGGATGGTGAAATTAGGGTTTCCTAGTTTTGAGGAGGTTGTTGCTTAGAGTTTGGGATTCTGGGTTTTCAGAGAGCTTCGCAGTGGTGTGTTCAGTTTGGCATTCCGGGCAACTTCGCAAATTTACTATTTTTAGTAAATTCTATTTTTTAATGGGTTTGGGTTGATTCGGTTGGTCATCCTCTTCAGTTGTTTGTGACACTTCAGTTCTTGGCCTTGGGCGCATTTTTCTTGGAGAGATAAGTATTTTCATTATAATATTATTATTTTAATATTATACCCCTTGCCTAGCAGTACAACTTTAAGTTGTTTTTAAAAAGGGGGACTTTTGAGGGTCAAGGCGTCATAAGGAGATAAGTTATAATTTTAAATGTCAAATATTGAGACTAAAGATTTGGGACGCCCTTTTGAGAAGATTGATTTTATTTTAAAAAGTGAAATATTTTATTGATGAAAAAGGACGCCATCTTTTGGAGGGAAAAGGTGAATTTGAAATTAGGGTTTGGGCGCCCTCTGGAAGCTTCTAGATGTTTCTCTCTCGTCTATATAATCAGGCCTCAGCTCTTCACTTGGCATCTTCTGTCTACTACACCGTTATGCTGTTGGATTGACTTCAGGCACTCGCTTCGAGGAAAGCACACCTCCTAGCATTGGCTCTTCTTCTTGCTTGAAAGATAGCAACTAGTTGAGAGGTTAGCTTGTAGTTGGGTTGTTTGCATTGTAGTTGAGTTGTATTGCATTTGGTAGATGTTATTTAAGTATTTTGTCATATTTCAGAGTTGCTGATGTTGCATAGCTGTAGCAAGTTTTCATTCAAAATTCAAAAATACAAAAAAATATTGTTCTGGGTGTTGGCTATTCCATCTTGTCTCCAAGGGGCGACCCTTCATGCAAATTTGTGGAATTTATAACGCTGTTTCTGATTTTTCCTTGCAAAATCGCCCCTACTAGAGGGCCGTACCATTTGGGAAGTGCATTGGGTTGTGTGCAAAATAAATGGGAGTTATTGGGTGAGGTTTTAAGTGTTCTTTGGGGGCGCCTTTGTCTTTAGAACATTCTGCACTTTATCTCACGCCATTAGGGAGTGTTTTGAGCAAGTTATGAGCTTTGAATGGCTATTATGTTGCAGATTTTCATCATTCTATGTGCAGGTCTGATAAAGCAGATTTAAGGAAGTTGTTCCTTGATTGAGATTCGAGTATTGGAAAGCAAGTTTGATATTGTGAATGCTTACTAATCATTTGCAGCTTGGAAAGACATCAAAACTTCAGTTTAAAAAAATATTCTATCTTATTGTAAGCTGCTAGTAGTACTAACAGCACTTCCTCTCTTATCTCTCATTTCACTGAATTGTAATTCCCACTGAATAAGTGGAAGAGGCTGGCTTGCCGCCTGTTTACTTGTTTTGCATTGTATTTTTCCTAAGTCTCTGCCATATGGTCGCCTCTTATCCATCACAGGGTTTGAGTAGCACATACTTGGTGTTGAGCTAATTTTCAGTATTGCACTAGATAGGGATCCTCTGACCGTATGCTCGTCGTTCGCTGGCGCATCTCTGGTTAGAGTTCTTGTTCAGCACTTTCCTTTGAGATCCTCTGACCAATGCTCACACCTTGCCCACATCGGGATCCTGGTGTACATTCTGGTTAGAGTTACTTTCCGCATCGTTTTGGTTTATGCTAACCTTAACGGGTGCGTGTTGCATTGTAATCATTTGTGAAAATTCAAAAAAAATTTGGTCCGGTTCATTACAGCCTGCCATATAGACTTTAAAAGTCAAGCATCAAGACTCACAAGTCACTATAAACCCACAAGTTCTACCTTTCACATTGTTCTATTCTGTGTTGTCTTGAAGAGACAAATTGAAACACTAACACTCAGTGTTGGTCCTATAGACTCTGCAAGTTAAGCATCAAGACTCACAAGGCATTGTACACCCACATGTTTGCATAGTTGAGATGTTGGACTTGTAGGGTCTATGAGCCAAGGCCCTAGATTTGCTGGAGTTGCCTCAGATCCAAACTAGTGGTTCTAGGCGACACCAAGAGACTCATAAGTATGGAATAGATGCACACAATAAAGACCAAATGTGGCATGAACCCATAGATGGAGAACCTGTTTTTTCCAAATTTTCTAATATTTGTAAATATTTCATGCATATATGATATATGTATATGCAGCATGACCCAAACAAGTAAAGGTAAAAGGTAATATTTTACTGTCATCCTATATAGCATACCATTCTAGCATATGAGAGATTGGTTGAGATTTCAAGGGGATGTTTTCAGTTTACCTTACATAAATTGCTTCAGAACTGCGGGTCCTCTAACTATGGCATCATAAGAAAGTTTGGTAATCAATTGAACTTCACAATCCCCCTACACCCATTATAAGCTTTGTATATAAGACAATTGTACCCTTCACACAAGTAGTTTGTTTATTCTGTGGGTTTTTCTTTTAAGAGTTATAAGAAAAAGGATTCAATCTTCATTGTTTTATTGTCATATGTATCGTTTTTGTACACTGAAACTTGTTTAACTTTTTCACCCTTTCAATGCATATTCTAAATTTCCAAATAGACGATCAAGTTTTGTGATAGTAATGCCTTAGTCATAAGACAAGTCTTGACAATAATTTGCAGCCGCTTTGTTTGATAATGTATGTTTATATTTTATTTTATGATTTAAGGGTTATTTGTGCAGGTAATATTCGTGTTTGTTCAGACTCTCAGATGTTACTTGAGAAAAAATTTCAAATTCTAAGTAGGGAACTCAAAGTGATGTCTGAGGTATGATAAACAGGTTTTAGTCATCTATTTCATTTCATGTTATTTGAATAGACTTTTGTTTTCCAGTTAGTTTCATCAGTACATAAAGGTGGTTATTGATGATGATGGAAAATTTTGCACTGCCATATTTAGTCCTCTTTAATTTTCATAATTGGTATCAAAATGCAGATTCCAGTGAAATGATATGCAGGTTCCATGATAGACAATGTTGTGTTCGGAATTTTTGATGAAAAGGGACATATTGATGAAGAAATGAATGGTCGCCAACATTCGTTGATGATCGATTTACCTCCAAAAGATGGAGTTCAATATCCCTTCAGAAAGGGGAAATGTACAGTTCCCAAATTGCAATTTCCAGCAAATCCTGGGACTCTGGAGTTCAATGCTTTCCACTCATTCCATCCAGAACTTCTTGTGCATTTTAAGGTTGAAGGGTTACGTCCAATATATATGTACATCACACATAAGTTTCTATGCTGTTGTGTTATTTAACAGTTCGTAGATTAAATCTTTTAGTATAACAGTGTAACACTTTGCTTTTCTAGATTGAACTTCTTCCATGCCAACCATTAGCAATGGTTAAGTTTCAAGAGCAAGGATCTGATGAGGGTGCAGAATATCAGGCTTTTGATGAATTAGCAATATTGGATCCACGTACAAATAAGACAGAGTTGCATTGCAAATATATTTTGAGCAGATTAGAGGTGAGTTACTGTTGGTTCTTCCTATAGAACTTGACAGTGAAATGGAGTTAATTTTTTTTGTGAACTCTTATGACTAACAGCAATCATTGGTTTTGACTAGAGCATGCAAGCATCTAGACAGATATTCTTGCATTCTAGTGGTGTGTCTAATATACACACATTTATGAATGTATATCACTAATTAGAGAATGCAAAACAATATATATTATATATACATATGTTTTAAATGTGAATCATTCAGTACTTTTCATTTTATCTGTATAGATCTGTCGGAATGGGTCATTTACACAGGTTTAAATTGAGGCAGAATTGGTGGGGTATATAATGACCATTTTATTGCGAGGGATTTAATAAATTATTCATTGTATAGTGAAAGTTAAGAGTTAATAAATGATCAAATGAACTAACACATAATTTATCTTGGAAAGAGATTACATTACTAGGGATCTGAGAGGTAATCCTTTATATAATGAGAGTTATATTTAATATGTAATTAAATGAGATGATAAAATATTGTTGAGTGGTTGGTATAATTTATGTTTATTTGTGTTTCAGAGTTAGTGGGACAGGGGTTGCATTTCTAAGACATCAAAAAAATTCTCAGATTTTGGGGATAGCAGATAAAACAGCATGGGGAGGACAAATTACATTAATATATTATAGTTTTTTATATGACATTTTATAGATTTTTAGTTGTATTATCATAGCCTTAAAAGATCGCATATGAAAGAGTAAAATTCATATGGTATTAACATCTATGATGTAGAACAAAGCTCATTCAATAATAGCATTGAAAATTGAGTGAAACACAAATATGAATACAAACACATCTAACCTTAACAGAAAAAAGAATATGGCAGTGGCTGAGCATAAGGTAAACCCTAATGGAAGATCCTCTTTTGCTGATACAAATGATGAGGTAGCTTGTAAAGTCATGATAGTCACCCCTTGCAAAGATAGGAAGATTTCTCTTATGGTGGGCAAATATTAGGTGTTGATAACAGGTATATAGTGTCAATGAGTTGATCATTCACAAAAAGAGGATCTATTTGGTGCCTACTTCACAGCTTAAGGGGAAGATATTGAAAACATTTCATGATGCACCCATGGCTGGTCACTTGGGATTCTTCAAGACCTACAGGTAGATCTGGAAAGGATTCACTTGGAAACAACTTAAAAATGAAGTCCTTAAGTATGTGAGAGAGTGTCCTACTTACCAGAAGAATAAGAGTGAGCACTCTTATCCAGCTGGTTTACTTCAGCCTTTGCCCATTCCCTATCAGAAATGGGAATGTATCTCCATGGACTTCATCACTAGGTTGCCTAAGGTGCAAAACAAGGATTGCATATATGTGGTAGTTGACAGGCATTCAATTTTGCACACTTTTCCACTATTTCAGCGACATACATTGTAGCTCAGGTGGCTGATTTATTCTTCAGGAAGATCTTCAAATTGCATGGGATGCCCAGGAGTATAGTGAGTGATAGGGACAGCAGTTCCTAAGTCTCTTTTGGCAAAAACTCTTCAGGTTGAGTGGGACAAAACTCACTCGCAGCACGAGCTACTATCCACAGACAGATGGACAGATAGAGATAGTCAACAAATGGGTGGAGGGGTATCTCAGGAACTATGTATTAGGGCAGCAAAGAGCTTGGATTAAGTGGCTGCATCTTGATGAATACTGCTATAATTCCACTTATCACATATCCATCAGGATGTCACCTTTCGTGGCTTTTTATGGATATGAGGCTAATTTTTTGGATTTTCTTTTTGGAGATAGTAGAGTGTCTAAGGCTAGAGATTTGTTGCATGAAAGTTAGGATGTCATGAAATCTTTTAAGGAGAACTTGCAGCAAGCTCAAAATCAGTAGAAGTTATATGTTGCTCAGCATCGTGTAGAGCGCACTTTTGATGTTGGAGACATGGTGTATTTGAGGCTTCAGCCTTACAAACAGTCTTCTTTCAAGAAGAGGGGTGCTAAGAAGCTTAAGCCTAGATTTTATGGTCCTTTCAAGGTGTCTAGGAGGATTGGGGAGGTCGCCTATGAGCTTGAGTTATTAACTAGTAGCAAGGTTCATAATGTTTTTCATGTATCCAAGCTTAAGAAGGCGCTAGGACACAATGCGGTTCCTTCATCAAATTTTCCACCTTTAGATGAGGAGGGTAAGTTGATCTTGATTCTAGAGGCCATTATAGATTCCATAGAGCGGACTCTTCGGTGGAGGGTCATTAAGGAGTATTTGGTCAAGTGGAAAAACTTGCTCGTGGAGGATGTGACATGGAAAAATGAGCAGATTCTATAGCATGCGGAGTTGAGATTGCTTGAGGACAAGCAATCTTGGGAAGGGCGAACTGTAATGTCCCCTTCCTAGCCTATTTAGTAGTTTGGCAGAGTTAGCCTATTCAGTCATTCCCATAGGCTAAAGGGGTTTGGTTAGGGAACTTTGGTAACTATTTATCCAATAAGGTGTGGTTGGGAGTTGTGTATTGTTATTTTCTAGAGTGTTTTTGGTGATTTATCCCATACTATTTTTAGTAAGTTAGTTTCAGGCACCGATGGAGCTAGTTGTCAACCTTTCCATTTTTAGTAGTGTCGGTGAGAGCAGTTGATATCCATATTTTAGTGTTTAATTGGTCTGGTGCAATTATTTTAAAATAACATAAAGTTATTAAAATTAAATTAAATATTTAACTTATGTTATTTTATAAAGTTACTTGATTAAAAGGGACTATGGGAGACATAAGGAAAAATTATAAAGTGACGATTGTTATAACTTAAATTGGGTGCCTAAAGGGAGTCATATGGGGATGTTTTAATTCAAAAGTAAATTATTTTATTTCCCCAATGGGGTCATGGGGTTTTGAGAGAGCTATATAAGGGCTTTTGGAGCTCATTCTTCTCTTATGCTAGATTGAATATTGGTTTTGCTCTTGTTCTTGGAGTCATTTTTCTCAGGGTTTGTGAGGACGAAATCCCTTGCAAGCAGCATTCTCTACATTGTTGAGAAATACAATCTAGAGAATATCGTGGTGGTTTCATAAAGAGATCATAGTTGGACTACATTGGCATTCAATTCTTCCTTTCTTCAATCATTGGAGCTTCGTATTTCAAAGTTCATTCATCAAGACGGATTGAAGGAAGGTGTTTGGAGGATCTTTGTTGTTGTAAAGCCTTTTTGCTGGCTATACCATTGCTCAAGCTAGTCGTACCATTTCAAGGAGGGCGTGTGGGTTTGGAGTTGTTCATTGCTACATTTGTGGCGCCTAGGGTTGAGGGACACAGCCATTTCAAAAGGAGTGAAGGCAGCGACCTACAGAGGTCGAAATCAATCATCTTCACACTTCCAGTTCGTCGGTTTCAACTACAGCCCCTTGTCAAAGTTGCAAACTATTTCTGGGTATGTTGATTCTAGATAGGTAATGGTATTTTATAAACTATGTTGCTGTTGTAATTGAGAAAAACTCGATATTTTGAATGTAATACAAATCTGGAATTTTCTGCTTGTTGCAACATTGAAAAACTAAGAAATTTTTGAGTATTTTATTGCTGCAAGTTATTGTTATTTCTGTGCTTTATTTCCATTGCGAACTATCAAAAACATTACAAAAAACACAATCCAAAACACAAAAGAAACCAAAGCAAAACAGGACAGCATACTACAATTAGACAAGTATCCTATTGAAGGTCGATGCTAGGGTTTAGGCTTAACGTGGTGACTATAGGAGTCAATCAACCTTGCAAAAGACAACAAACAAGCTTACCAACACAATTTAAATGAAAATATGTAGTGTTCCACCACTTTGCTAATTGGGTTTCACTATGATTTTTGTAGGTCTGATTTTTGTTTTTAATTGGTATTCTTCTTTTGCTTTTTGTGTGTTTTTGCGTTTGATGCCAATAATGCTAACAATACTAACAAGCATTTACATACAATAGGAACTATAAATAAACTAATCTATTGAGTTAACTTGAATAATGACTCAATTTAGTAACCAAAGTTGCTTTCTTTATTACATAATAGATTGCATACAACATATAGTTTACATCAGATTTTAAGCTAAATATATCTTCTACTAAACTTTAACTTACAGCCTTATAGCTCTGTGAATAGTAACTTGCTACAGTACCAAACCCCAAATAAGTGCTTACAACTTTCGAATGACAAGCTTCTCCCACCAAAAGACGAATTAAGAAGCTTCTTAGGGTAAGGGCACCCCTTTTTGAAGTGATTGCAGCCACTATAAGGAGGCATTTTTTTTTCTTAGGCTGATTCAAACCCTCATAAAAGGGCGGCTGGCTGTAGATGCAAAAATCAGCTCCAAAAAACTTCTAAAATGCGAACAGCTCCCTTGTAGAGGAAAATGGAGTCAATGGCAGCAAAGTCCCTTTCAGAAGATAGCTCTAATAACTTGCAAACAGCAATATCTGGCTCCAAATGAAGTAACCAAACTCAGATCAGCAACCTTAAGGCGGTGTTTCACACCTTCAAACGAACAACAAGCCCCCTCCAGGCTCACCCATTGCAGAAATCAGGAAACCCTAGTCTCCCTCTTCCTCAAACTCCAACTCACAAGCTCAAGCAAGCAAAAATAACTCATAACATGAGAGGGTCGAACTTCTCCTCTTGCTTTTATAATTTTTCATTGAAATCACTATTCATTAAAGTGAGTACTATTCACTTAAGTTATAACTTTTTTCACTTTAGTAATGAATAGTAACTGAAAAATATAAAGTGACCCCTCCATTTTAAAGACACATGGTCCCTAGACCAAGGATGGTGAAATTAAAGGTGAGGATCATAATTTTAAGCACAAATATCACGCCAAATGCACAAATTCACCCCGTCACCATACTCCGGATATCAACACTGCAAATTCACGACCAAGTGCCCATTCAAGTGAGACCCTCTATCCAGAACCATTAGCCTACAAGGGTCGATGTGATAGGCTAATCCTCTAATTCTTAGAAGATTAATTAGAAGGGGACATTACAAAATATATAACCCTCAAATCAGTGCTATTGATAAACCAAAGAACAAATGCAATATTTTGATCAAACACAAATTTGCTTGCAAATAATAAATGTTTTCAGATGAATCAATGAGTACATTTCATGATCCTTGAAGAATAATCACCTCAATTGGATGTGATCTTTTGTCCCCAAATCTACAAAGAATAACGTGAGAGTTTTCAATCTCCAAAATTCACAGCCAAGGGTTTTTGGCCTTGTTTGCACAATTTTGAAATTTTTGAGTTTGCAAATGACAATAATGGATAATGAAAGGAGAAAGCTAGCATTGGCCTTTACATGTATTAAAAATTAGGTACTTAACAATTGTTTTTCTCTCCAAAGTAAATTAAATAAATAAACTCTTTTTATTAATTAAATACATAGGCCATAAGGTTTCATTTAGATGGCCTCATGAAACAACACTAAAATCACCCGAATAAAGAAATAATTGGGCCCCAAAATATAATGAAGTCATCAACCTCAAGAAGGGGATCTTGAAAATATTGTCATTGATGTCAAGGTAAAGCATGACTGAAGATAACATATTCTTGTGCACAGCTTATCTTCTTAGAGATCCACAAATAAGAACAGATTTAGAGGAACAAATTCACAGAATGAAAGATTAAGCAACAGATTTAGAGGAACAAAGGAATAGAACAGATTAAACAACATAATTTTGAGAATGAAAGAAGAAATAAAAACAAGTTGCTACCTTATCAATATCTTTTAGAAAGTAATTAAAGGTTGCTACGTGTACAGTAATCTCATTAAAAATATATAACTAAAAGGCAACGATTCATGAATTAGACAAAAGTGAGGTGAATAAAGACGAAATCAGAAAAAGACAAAATAGTTGAATAATGACAATAAAAAAGGTGTGATTAAAGAAAAAGTTTATGAAGTGATGCGATCAGATTTACAAGAGGTGTGATTTGTTCTAAAACAACCTCAGACTTATCTATACAATGTTATTTGCTGAAGAGGAGCGTGAGTGAAAGAATGTGATGTGAAATCAGAACAGACAATAATATTTCTTGTGTGGGCATTAAAGTGATAGCATACATCACAAAGAAAGGTTTGGAGTGAAGTAAAAAGCAGAATTCAGATTTTCAGTTTATCATAAGAGGTTGGTGCCTTGGAAGAGGGAGTTGATGCTCCTGGTAGGTTGGTGCCTACAAAACAATTTAAGAGGTTGGTGCCTACAATCATTGTAAACTTATATAAATATAAAGTACATTATTTGTACCGTGGTTTTCTCCCATAAGGGTTTACACATAAAATCTTGGTGTCAACTTGTTCTTATTGTTATATTCTTGCATAGTTGTTATGTGATTAAATAAGTTTGAAAAGTTAAAAGTTATGTTATACTGATTTACCCCCACCCCCTCGGCCGCCCCCTCTCAATATAACTTGTGTGCTCATCAGGGGACATAATAGTCCACCCTCGCCATTATTTTTTGTCCACAAGCAATTGCAAATTTGGATTCTTAAGTATTACTTTGCCTTTCCATTTAGCATCTTCCGTAGAGAGATTCGTCCAATGCATCAGGTGCTTTGTGTCAATCTTGTTTTAAAACCTTGTCTCTTTGATGGTGTTGGCATTGATATTTTATTGATTCCCATCTTGTTGAAGATGACCCTTGAGTGTTCTCAATATATCTTGACCATGCTTAATCAAATCACTTGCGATCCATACCTTGCCACTTTTAAGCGCCAAATCAATCAAAGCTAGATCACAATCATATAGTACCATAAATGGAGACATACTTGTAGACATGTGGTAGGAAGTATTGTAATAGTATTCTTCCAAACATGGATACATGACCCATACTTTGTGTTGAATGTAGCTTCTCAAGTACCCTTCAACCCATGTGTTCACTCCTTTTGTCTATCCACTAGTGTGAGGGTGATGAATGGTATTCAAAGTGGATTGAGTCCTCGTTAATTGAAATAGTTCTTACAACCAAACATTAAGGAATCTACTTTTCTTGGCACTCACAATGTTGTTAGGTGATCTATATAATTTTATCACTTATTGGAAAAAATGTAGCTAGCAGAAGAGAAATGAGAGGTGCACATGATTAGTTAGCATAATCATAACAACAAAAATGCAAACCTTTTTATGTTTACAAACAAAACTATTGCTTTCTATTAGAGAAAGATTATTGCTTGTTGATGAAATCAAGACGACTATGGATTGCTTGTTTCTCATTTGCAAAAGCCTACTTTAAAATGTCCCATACCACCTTGAACATTCTCTAGCATCCAAGTATTTGTCCATTCAAAACATCTCCAAACTTCATGCCACAAAGTAAATACAATCCTTTTATTGATCAATCATGACAATGGTCAAGCACAAAAAACTTCAGAACATTATTTCATTATCCTGCTCAATCTTTCAAAAATTGATGAAACACATATAACTGAAACAAAAACCTTGTTAATCCAAAGATTGTTTAAAGAGTGATGAAAATGCCATAAACATGAGTAAGAGTAGGCTTAATTTTATTGTTTTATAATATGTTTTTTTAACTTCTAGGATTTCAAAGTGGGTGATGGATAATATGTTTTTTTAACTTCTAGGATTTCAAAGTGGGTGATGGAGGAAAAATTAAAATGCACTTTGGTGCATGGGATGTGCAACCCATGCAAGCATGTTTATACTTTCCACCTACACTCGTGTACCCCATGTGACTGTATCTTAGGTGTGCCCTAAAAAGTGTTAGGTATATGTACCTTGACAAGCCTAGATGCAAAAAGGTTCTAGCCACAAAGAATAGAAAAGTAAAAAATAATGATATGATGGAAAATTAGGATGGGACAAAGATAACTTATGTTGTACTGAATCTTCTAGCTATATCATTAATTGTGTGCTTGAGAAGTAGAGGAGCAACTCTTTTGTGATAAGTTATTAAATGCATACAGTGCACCTTTTCTAGATTTTTGGAATAGTATCTTCTTTGTCTGGGACCTAGATTTGCCTATACATTACCTTAATTTTGCAAGAGGATTGTCTTACGCCTCTTTTCCCTTTGTTTGCACAAAAATTAAAAAATACCTATGATGAACACTATCAAGTTCGAAGTTATGTAACTAGGATAATGTAAGTAAGCTTTATGCCATGTAATAGGTGACCATAAGTGATTTGGTAATAGGTGCCATCAATAATAATACAGATGTAAAATGTTCAAACCAAATTTGATGGACAAACATTTCCCAATGATAGGATGATTTCAAGTTGTCTTATTTTGTAGTATTCTGAAACTTTTCAGGCATATTTCTGAAATTTGAGCTTTTCAATCAACTTCTGAATTATTTCCATTGTGAACTTTGTTGAGTACAATAATTTACTTGTGAAGTCTTACATTCACCTTTTGCTCCTTTGTCTGCAAGTAAGAATATATTCCAATAACCTCTGATGAGGAAATCTTAAAGCATGATCTTTGCTTGTGACCTACTAAAATTTCCTTATCACGTCATCAGGGATGAAGTGAATGGAGTTCATCATATGTATCAAACAAGTTTCCATTCTGCTTCAATTGTTTATCTATTCCAACGATTGATTTGTTCAATCTAGTACTGATTTTACAATTTTGGGCATTTAAGGATCTTTGTTAAACTGGTTGCAATAAGCAGGCTTCCAGGTGTACCTTTAATCAACATTAGACTCTCAATATATGCAATGAATTTGCTTTATCTTCATTGATCAAGCTATAGTAAACACTGTTTGGAATTATCTATGTTGGAGTACTTCAAATAGAGGCCTGACTATTTCAGGTTTGGAATTATTCCTTCCTCATCAAAAGTACAAAAGAGAAATGAATTCTGATTTTCCATTCTCTCTGCAGAAATGGAGTGAGGATTTGAAACAACGTGGAGCTAAAGTAGCACAGTATGAACAGAAATTGAGTGCACTAGAAAAATCTCTAGCTGTCCTGGAAGGTCAGCAATCTACTTTCATGCAGACATCTTCTAAATTATACTGACAGGGAAAGAGCTAGCATGTTGTTGTTGCTTGATTTTTCTCTTTAAATATGCAGTTGCTCTCTTGTCAAACAGGTGAAATTGATGAATTGACTGATAAATTGACTAGTGGTTCAAAAGGTGATGAAAAAATAATATCAAATCAAGGCTCCCATAGTGTTGAAGAAACTTTGGAAGAAATCATAAGACAGGGAAATAATGCAGCTGCAGTATGGGTTGAGTTAGTTAGATTGCAACAATTTCAGTCAATGTGGGCCCCAAGTTTACCGGATGTGATTGGAGTTGTTGCTCTGTTAGGAAAATTAGAGAGTGATCTGATAAGCTTGTAAGATTTTGCGCTTGTGGTCAATATAATTTTACATTATTCATGCAAGCAATGCTGAAATGTTAGTCAAATCTGTGTATATGATTTCATAATGATTTTGTTTAATTATGGTTTGTAATTGATACTGCAGGGCCCTATCTGAGTATTTGGGGAAAGAAAATATGATGGTTATTGTCTGTAAGTCTCATAAAGGGGTGGAACAGCTTGAAATGCGCGATCTTGCAGGAAAGCTAATTCCATCTTCTGGCATTCACAATATAGCAAATAGACAGAATAGACGTATTGATGGCAGGTTTCGTGTCATATGCCTTGATGACATAAGGTGAGAAATTATTCCATCAAAATAATAAAATGCAATACAAAGGCAGGAAACACCAGAAAGAAAAGGAACAATTTACTTTAGAAGTATAGTTAAACATGATTGCCACATTTTTAGGATATCAGAATATGCATTGGTGAAAGGTGTTTTTACTTTGCACGTTATTGAGTAGCACAGATAATCTGATGGCTAATTGCAGGTGTTATAAGGGGTATTTTAAGTCTGATGATCCACAGAAGCAGTTGATTATAGAGGATCCAAAATTATCCTCTGGCAATTGCCCTGCTGGGTTTCTTGGTTATGCTGTAAATATGATAAAGTTAGATCCTGAGAACCTATATTCTTCAGCTTCTCCAGGGGTTGGTTTGAGGGAAACATTATTTTTTAATCTTCTTTCTTATGTGCAAGTATATGAAACAAGAAATCACATGATGCAAGCTATCTCTTGTATTAAAGATGGTGCTATCTCATTAGATGGAGGCATGGTTAGGCAGAGAGTCGTCATTGAGTGTGGAAACAGGTAACTACTTTTTCAAATGCTTTGTGTTCTAAATGAACATTCCTTTAATTCTTCTGATCAAGTTTGAACAAGGTAGATGAATTTTCACTTAACATAAATGATAAAAGTATTTATTTGATATCATTTTTTATTTTGGTATAATGGATGGGGTTGCATAAAGGATGGCTTACCTGAGCATGTAATTTAATTTTCTTGGGTAGCTTAAGGTGAGGGTAAAATCAACTCCAAAAGGTCCTGCATATAAACAATGTAGTAGCTCCTTTGGTCTAAAGTTTTTGATTCTATATTCAAAATGGGAACAACGAAGTACCTATGAGCGGTGTTTATGGTTTAGTCACCATATATTGCAGATTGAAATGACAATAAAAAGGAATAAATATCTTCATTTTGTCAAATTGAAAATACTAGATCTTTCTACATAGAAATCATGAGAAAAGTCGAAAGCATTTAATCATTTTTTTTACATTTTCAAAAATTTGATGTTTTGTGCGCTTCAAAGTACATGGTACTCAATACCATGGAACACTAGAAAATTGTAATATTTATTGCAATTCATATTATTGGTGTTTTAATTTGTTACTTTCATGCTATGTTGCCAGTTCTGGTACTGGTTCGGGTTCAGGTTTGGTTCACGGGTTTGGCTAAATTTATTTTGGGGGTTTGGGTTTGTTCTGGGTTTGTTAGTACAAAAAACATGTAAAAAGCCTAGAAGCATGAATTAGGATTAGAATATCACATAATATCATATAAACAACAAAACCACCATAAACTTGAATGTCATTCAAAACATGCATGATAAATATTCATTCTTCAAACTTCATGTTCAATATTACAACACTTTTAATCATCAAATGAATTATCTAAATCATCAATATCATTGTCAACATTGACATTAGATGATGTAGGAAGACTAGATGAATCACAAGTAGTGCCAATGGCACTGTCATTAGCACTAGTATTGTGCTCATGCTGGCTATCAGACTCCTCATATGCAATATGGTGGGAAGTGGAAGCATCCAATTCAGTATGATCTGGCTCTATATCCCACAACTTCGTCTCCCCTTCCTTGTAGTCATGTTGTTTGTGTGAAAGGAGACGCAAGTTGGAATGCACATTTACTAAGTTCTCTGCTCTCTTTTTGAGAGCAATTTATTGCGCTTTACTGAGTGGATGAAAAAATATGTGCTCCAATTCCTCTCAGATGTAGATGAACTAGCAACCTATGAAAACAAATTAAACAATTAAAGTTATACATTATAAAAAGAATAAAAAATTATAAATGAAACTTTAAAAACTAAAATATGAAAATTTATTAAACTTGTGATAAAATTTTGATTGCAAGGGGCTGCAGATGTTTGGTAATGATTTTTCAGACTATTTTGGAGTGTTTTTGGTAGTGAATGCAGGAGCTTTCAAACCTGGCCGTACCACTTGCTGGAACAAGTTGTACACCTCATATTGGACGCCTTGGTCAAAGGAAGGGCTTTGGGGTTTTGGGTATTTTACCAACTGATTTCTTATTTTTGGGCGCCCCCCTTTCTGATGTCTTTCAGTACTTAACAACTGATATTATTTTATTAAAGCAAGTCACCACTCTCAGCAGGCTGTTCAAGAGTTTGGTGGAGTTTAGGGAGTTTATGCCAGGTTTAGTGGTGAGTTTTGAGGTTGCTGGGTTGGTGTTTGGTGTTTGGTGACAGTTTAGAGTTGCTTTTGGGGTGTTAGAGTGCACATATTTGAGCCATACAATTCTGGGTATGGTTTGAAAATCTATGACAGACTTATGCCTGTTCATTTCAAAGCTGTTGGAAGTTGTTTGGTGTTTGCTGGGTTGGTGTGGAGCAAATCTGGGTCATTGGGAGGTATTATATGTGTGAAAGGAGAATTTGATGGATTTTCATGGCCACCAAGCCTTTTAGTGAAGGCATTTCAGACCTGAAACTGTGTATCAGTCCTTAGCGGACCTGTAACTCACTATCTTCTTGCTTTCTGAGGTTGATATAATAGTGTTGGGTTGCGCTGAGCTTTTGGTGATCATTGGAGGTGACATTGGTGTATTATTGAGTGCATTAATGAAGGCTTCACCTCATTGTTTAGACTTGTAACAGTCATTAACAGTGCTGCTACCTCTCAGAACAACGTTGCAGACCTGTTCACCACTGTCTGGGAAGTTTGGAGGGCGTTTGGGGTTGAAGTTTTGGTGTGTTTTTATCTCTGGCACTTGAGAGTGTATTGATATCCACTTGGGAGGCTTGTTGGGCAATCTTCTTGGCTGATCTGCCTGTAACAGCGAGTCAGAGGTTCATTATCAGACCTGCTACAGACAATTCTTTCACTGTCCCCAAGGTATTTCGTGTTGGTTTCATGTTGGTACTCCATGTGAATACTTAATTCATGTATTGACACCACTATGTGAGTGGTCATCTTGTAAACAATTGAATAGCAGTACTGTGTGTATAGATAATTTATATCACACTTTAATGCCAGCAGTGTGCTTCGATTTGCAAGTTAGTTATTGTTCTATTGCCAAAAGACCAGGAAAAAGAAAAATTAGGGGTTTGTTGGCGTAACAACTAACACCTCTGGAGTAGAAGTTGTTATGAACAGCCTATGCACACTACGCAATGAGTGCTCTTCAAATTATGGAGGGGAAGCTCCCTCGTTATGCTTTGACAAATGTACTTGCAAAGGAAAATAAGCTAAAACTATGTCCTGTCTTTTTGTTTCAGCTGCTAGAGGTACAAGGCTTTCTTGAAAGAACTTTTACGTTGCAGCTGAGTTTTCTCTGGTTTTGCAAATCAACTAAACTACAACTTATATCTATCCAATCTCCTCAGGAAAACAGAGCAAGAGGAAACGGAGCAAGGTATGACTATCGGACGATAAGCATGTTTAGACTCTCTACTTGAGGGCAAGGTGGCACAACTATCATCTCAATCTAAACAAGCTTATTGGATACAACAGATTTAAGATTTCACTAAGACGATCTTATGGAACCCTGTGTGGCATAACACTCGATCGAAACAACAAAGCCTTCACAAAACAGCCTTTATCTTTATAATCTCACGAAACCCTATGTGGCATAACCTTCGATTATATTGATAAAGATTCACGAAAACAGATTTATCGCTGCAACTTCTCGAAACCCTATGTGGCATAACGATCGATCACAATGGTAAATTAACACAAAACAGCCTTATCACCTCAATCTCTTGGAACCCTATGTGGCATAACAATTGATTTCAATGATAAAGATGCTCAAACAGATATACCTAAACTATGGAAAGAATTCAGCATTACAATCTTTCGAAACCCTATGTGGCATAACAATCAATTGCAATAATGAAGACACATGAACAAATACCAAAAAGAGCAATATTGAGGGCAAGGTAGGCACAGCATATATTTCTCTCTCAAGCAAAAGTTATTTACAAATGAGCAAAAGCTCTTATTTATATACATCAAGGTGTAGGGAACCCTAAAATCACCTTGTGTTATCTATAGTTCTTGCAATGCATGCAAGCAATGCGCCAAACCCTAATTAAGTAAACTATACAGTCAACTGGGAAACTACCCTCAGTTTGACTGAAACATCTAATCTAAAAATGGACAATTGTGTGAGCATGCACGTCCTTATTGAAAGCAAGTTAACTGGAAGACTAACATCAGTTAACGTAAAACCCTAAATAAAACTCCAAGTGTGAAAGGCGAATCTCATAATAGATATGCATGTGATGACAACTTCGAGTTAACTGGAAAGGGTAACACCCAGTTCAACTCGTGTGTGTAATGTCTATCCTGAGAAGTGGGAACTGAAGTTTACTATGTGTGATCTCGAGCAATCAACCCCTCAATGAGATTGTTAACTGTATCACCATCTGGAGCGATGAGACTCTGACGAAGGATGCTATGTCGATGCAGCATGTCCTCACCAGCTGTGATCTGAGACTGAAGTTCCCTTCTGCTCCTCGTTGCTTCATCGAATAATGTTGACATGACTGTAAGCTGAGTAACCTTACAGCCAACTGTCTCCCCACTGAAAATGGTATGAATGAGTGCCTGAAGCTCTGACTGAACATCGGTAAGCTCCACGTAGGCACCACCCTCGATCTGATAACAGCACGGTAAGCGAGACACAAGAGTCCTCACGAACCGGAGTGCACTAGTGACGTGCTCTCTACTCTCAGCCAATTCTGATGCCAAGCTGTCCTCTATCTTTGCTCTGAAAACCAACTGTGTCTTCCAAGAGTAGATAGCCTCTCTGTCTTCTGCATCTGTGACTGTGTCATAAGCCAAACTCAGGTGAGCAATCATAATTTCATCCCTGGGTTTGTTAATAGCTATATCCGGATTTCCTCATCGAAGGCGAAT